>CM050175.1:54332405-54607405 GCA_027410445.1 Discoglossus pictus
ATGTCAGATTGCAATAATCCAATAGTTCTTTCTATATAAAAAAACTTAATATTTCAGTCAGTTCTCAAATGTTAAAGGAAAAATATATATTCTCATTTGTTTCCACGATATGTGTGATCTTGGTATGTGGTAGGCTGCTCCCTCCAGTGATACTTGGTCACTCAAGTATGTAGATATGAAACAGAAAAATAGGGAAGGGGAGAAAGATCACCGCCACTTACTAGTGCAAATCAGTTTTATTTCAAATACTTGTACAAAAGAAATATAACAAGATAAAACAGATGGAATGGACACTCACATGTGCCGACCGCATGCAATTAGGTGGTTCGGTAGCAGATATAATGAATCACCAAGAGGTCCTCTAATAATTCTTGCTTTTCCGGATATAGCGGGGATGCTTCTTCTAGGTACTCGATATCCAGGTAATAGAGTGGGTAATTTTAAATAGGATGTGTGTCCAAACAAAGGGCATAAGGGTATTTTGGATGATATAATAGTGTGTGCAATAATGCAACAAACATAGATTGTGCACACTATTATATAATTGGGAAAGCCCTTATTGGGGCGAAATGCGTTTGTTTACATTAGTACTTGGGTTTATTAACCTTTGTTAAATGTTTATAAGAGAAAGGGGTCTCATCAATGACCCCATATGCCCGTGCTGTCTTTGTGCTTGAACACTACCCCTAGTTAGAATTACCTACTCTATTATGTGGATATTGACTACCTATATGAAAGTACCTAGAAGAAGCATTGTGGATATATACGGAAAAGCTAGAACTATAAGAGGACCTTTTGGCGATTCATTATATCTGCTACCAAACCACCTCATTGCATGAGGTCGGCACATGTGAGTGTCCATATCACCTGTTTTATCTTGTCATATTTCTTTCGTACAACTATTTAAAATAAATTAACTAATCTGCACTAAGAAGTGGCAGTGTGCTCCCCCCCCCATTTCCATTTTTTTTAAATAAAATATATGCAATGTATTATGGTAGCGAGGACAGCATATTAGTATTTAGACTTGTAATGCATGGTCTTCAGGACATACCACACCTAGAACTACACTCCACCCTCAAAGACATTAAATAGCTTTTGAGTATTAAATTGATATATAAGTAATTAGTCAAATGCGAAATACTGTATTTTAATGACATTTCAGATAGTTATATGATTGAGTTAAACCTAATACCTAAGTACTCCGGATTTCAAGCCTTGAATACCTGGCACACAATGCTATTTAGTCTGCCAAGCCCTGTATGGTGTTTATCAATGTACATGGAAAACTAAATTACAGTACATGTATCAAGACTTGCAGAAACACCATGTTTACATCCTCAGACACACTGTTTGTTGGTTCTGAAAATAGGTTAAGAAATCATCTATTTTTCAGAAAAAAGAAAATTAAAAACAAATGGAGCATATTGCTGCAGAGAAAAAGTATATTATTTGAAACCAGAGGGCAGGAAATCAATTCTCGTGATGGATCGGATTTATCTGATATTATCTGGAAAGGAGAAAGATTTTATAGAAGATGTTGGGTGAACCGACATAATGTATTTTATGTCAGCCCTGATGGGGTGTAGCCTATTATAAAGTAGAGTGGTACCTGTTTCTCTTCTTCCACACAGGAGTCCAGTCCAGTCTGATCCTAGGGAAGGTTTTCCCTGGGCCAGCACAAGATGGACATGACACCCTGGGCTTTGCTGTTTGCAGCACAGGGCTAGCCCCATGATAACAATGGTTTCCCCTGATTGGACTGTCTATGGTCTAGAGACCCTCATCATCAATACCCTTGTGTCTATGCATTCTGGACATTGTGTTGCTAAACACATTATATTTTGATCCATGTAGAACATGCCTGATCTTGGTACATTTGTTTATGTGATCCAGGAATTGTTTGGAAGGACATGTCTAAGTGGCCCATTGTAAAACTAACATAATGTGGTTAGTCATCATTGAAGACCTCCAGCTGAGTGATTAGGTTAGCAGACCGACCTATCTTTATTAGGTTACCTTCTATTACTCTGCACCCAGACTGATTGAATTACTGGGACCTTTTTGTTCTCCCATGTATGTAAGTCCCTGTGTGTTTCAATAGAGGGTAGTACTCCAGGCATCATTTTCTCCAGTCCAGCTATCAAGTAATCCTGCATATACATTCCAGAACTGCATGCCTCCTTCAAGGGGAATCCCTAGCATCAAATCACAGAAACCTGCAGTGGAGAGGACATAATAGCTGATCCCTCCTTGTAACATTTATACAGAATAAATAAATGGTATAATAAATGGGATGTACAATTCATCAATGCTGCTCTACGCAGACAACAAACAACCAAGTGAAAAAAAATTAACTTTTAATTAATGAAATATATATCACTGTATTATTAGAACATACATACACACATATATATATATATATATATATATATATATATATATACATACAGACATTCACACACAATAAATAAATAGTACATCTGTGTTCACATTTTAATGTCTAAAGCAAGTTAAAAAACCTGCTTCTAGCTCAGAGTTCCAAGAAAAACAGTTATTACACTGCATTCTGGGAAGCTGAGCTGGGACATGCAAACGTGCCCACAAATGACTCGCTCTTCAATCCATAGCCATTTTCAAACATGGCTTCCTTTAAGCTTATGCCTGCTATATTACACAGCTTTAATGCAAGGCCAAGGCTGGATTTAACACAAGCTGAGAATCCTATCCATGTACAGTTTCAAGCTTACTGCCTATCATCAGCATGGAGCAGGATCTCAGCTTGTGTTGTTGGTTGAATTGGTAGTTCACCACAACAATCATTTAATATATGGTGGGCAAAAGAGCGATAGAAGCCCTCCACCGTACAGTAAATATATAGTACATCTGTATTCACATTTGAATGTCTAATGAAAGTTACAAAAACTGCTTCCAGCTCAGAATTCCAAGAAAAACAGTTATTACACTGCATTCTGGGAAGCTGAGCTGGGACATGTATGTGTGTATTGGCAGTCTTGTCTGACTCTCCATGACCTTATGGACTAAACCACACCATGTTTTAGGTTGTTCTTATACATAAGGTTATCTTGGTAAATATACTGGAGTGTGTGGAAAGTTCCCTCTCTAATGGACCACAATTTATCTGACCTCCCTGCTATGACTAGGTGACCCTAAATGGTATAGCTCACAGCTTCATTGAGGTACACAAGCCTCTTCGCTGCAGCAAGGTAGCAATCAAGAAAGGGATATAAATATACATATAGTAAATAAATAGTACATCTGTGTTCACATTTGAATGTCTAAAGCAAGTTAAAAACCTGCTTCCAACTCAGAATTCCGAGTAAAACTGTTATTACACTGCATTCTGGGAAGCTGAACTGGGACATGCAAATGTATCCGCAAATGCCTCACTCTTCAATCTATAGACCATGACACACCCACCATCAAAAGTATGCATCTATACTGAGGAAAGGTAGTTGAAATAATGCCTAAATGACAGATAAACAAATAAGGCACAAAGAGCACAAAAAAAACTGATATGAGATGAAACAGTGATGCAGAGAGAGTGGAGGTAGCATCTGACATCAACAGGTAAATGCATATAGGGGGAATAAACACAACATATTATGAAACACATATATAGACATATGTGTATATATGTTTGGTCTGGGCCTGCATGAGTTCTGCCGGCACTGGGGAGCTACTGTTCATTGAGGGAACCATGAATTCCAACACGTACTGTGACATACTGAAGAAGAGCATGACCCCTCCCTTCGGAGACTGGGCCGCAGGGAATATTCCAACATGATTATGACCCCAAACACACCTCCAAGACGACCACTGCCTTGCTAAAGAAGCTGAAGGTAAAGGTGATGGACTGACCAAGCATGTCACCAGACCTAAACCCTATTGAGCATCTGTGGGGCATCCTCAAATGGAACGTGGGGGAGTGCAAGGTCTCTAACATCCACCAGCTCTGTGATGTCATCATAGAGGAGTGGAAGAGGACTCCAGTGGCAACCTGTGCAGCTCTGGTGAACTTCATACCCATGAGGATTAAGGAAGTGCTGGAAAATAATGGTGACCACATAAAATATTGACACTTTGAGACCAATTTGGACATTTCCACTTAAGGGTGTACTCACTTTTGTTGCCAATGGTTTAGATATTAATGGCTGTGCGTTGAGTTAGTTTGAGGGGACAGCAAATTTACACTGTTATACATGCTGTACACTTACTACTTTACATTCTAGCAGACAGTAATTTCTTCAATTTTGTGAACAGAGATTTAAGAGGGGTGTTCACATCTATGGGCTGATGAGGACAGGCTGACTTGACCACAGTGGTTGCACAGGAAGGTTTGTTCTTGGTTGGGTGCTGCAGTGACACAATTTTTTCTACATTTCCTCTTGTCCTCAAGACCAGCCCTGTGTTTGGTCTCAAAAGAGGAGACAGCCTGGTGAATGGTACTTCTCCATGCCTTTCGGTCTGAAGCTAAGGTGGACCATCGTCAACAGTCCTTGTACCTCTTTTTTGGCCCTCCTCTGTCATGATTTCCAGTGTGAGCTCACCATATAGCACAATCTTTGGAAGTCGATTATCCTCCATCCTAGAGATGTGTCCTGCCCAGCTTCTTCAAGAGTATGGCCTCGATGCCGGCGATTCCTACCTGTTCTAGGACTTTAGTGTTGGGGATGTGGTCATTCCAGTGAAGGTAAGGATGGTGCGGAGGCAGCATTGATGAAAGCGCTCAAGTCGTCGTAGGTGGTGGCGGTAGGTAACCAAATACTCGGAACCATACGGAAGGGTGGTCAGCACAACAGCTCCATACACATTGACCTTTGTGCACTTGTTCAGATGCTTATTTTTCCAAACTCTTTTATATAACTTGCCGAATGCACCCTTTGCATTTGCCAGACTGTTGGCAATTTCCTTATCAACCTTTGCGTCCGAGGAGATGATGCAACCCAGGTAGGTAAGCGGGTGAACTTTTCAGCTTAGACTCGCCAATAGTGATGCGAGGATGACAGTAATCTTCCTAACGTGTGGGCTGGTGGAGAACTTCAGCAAGATGTAATTTGCTGCAAACCGGTCACCATATGGGAAACAAGGGCAGTATCATCAGTAAGAGTAGCTCTCGAACGAGTCATTCCACTGTCTTGGTGTGGGCCTTTAGTCGCCTCAGGTTGAACAGACCTTAGCCGTCTGTGCTAAATCGGATGTAGAGTCCATCCTCAACATCAAGGTCTGTTGAAGAAACAAAGAGATCCCCCCCATCAAGCGCATCTGGTTCAGCGGTCTTGCCCTAACAAGAAAGCAGCCTTCCGTCTTGTGTGCAGTAACTTCCAACGAAAGCTTAGAGAAATTCAGAACCAGTGGTGGACCAACGTCTCTGAAAGAACTCAGCGTTGTGCAGATGTCGGTGTCTACAGAGGGTTTTATGAAGCCTTGAAGGCCATGTATGGCCCTTCACACCTGGTTCAAAGCCCATTGCACAGTGCAGACGGCCAAACACTCCTTACAGACAAGGCGTTGATTCTGAACCAATGGTCTGACCACTTTCAGACTCTATTCTGTGCCAACTGCATAGTTTCAGTCTCAACGCTCTGTTGAATTCCACAACATAAAAAAAAAAACAGAACTGGATAAAATCCCTACTCTCGAAGAGACTGTAAAAGCCATTGGGCAGCTAAAATATTTTAAGGCTGCAGGAGTTCATAGGATCCCAGCTGAAATTTGGAAACATGGGGGCCCAGCACTTCACGCTAAACTCCATGATCTCTTTGTTTGCTGCTGGCACCAAGGCAAACTGACACAGGACCTTTGCGACGCAATCATCATCACACTGTACAAGAAGGGAGAAAAGTCAGTCTGCTCCAATTACCGGGGGATAACTGCTCTCTGTTGCAGGGAAAATCCTTGCAAGAGTACTCCTCAACAGACTGGTGCCCAAAATCCCAGAAGAACTCCTCCCCCGAGAGTCAGTGTGGCTTTAGAGCCAACAGGAGCACCACTGACATGGTTTTTGTTCCAGGAGAAGTGCAGAGAACATAACAAGGGATTTTATGTGACGTTTGTCGACCTTACCAAAGCATTTGACACTGTGAGCAGGAAGGGTTTATATCAAATCCTGGAACTTATAGGATGTCCTCCCAAGTTCCTCAACATGATCATCCAGCTGCACGAAGACCAGCGAGGCCAAGTTAGGCAAAACAATCACCCATCTGAGCCCTTCCCAATAACGAATGGATGAAGCAGGGCTACATTCTGGCACCCACTCTATTCACGCTATTTTTCAGTATGTATATATATATTAATATATATCATAAACAGCCTCCTGCCGACACCTCACTGCCAACATGTTTACTGCATTTTTGGGCTCTGCACAATAAAGAGTTATACAGCTTGGTAGGTTGGAAAGATAGTAGCAGAAATAATGGCCAGAAAAGTTCACTCAATGAACTATGCTATGGCTTTTAAATGGCCAATGTAATGCCCTAAAAAGAGGAGCTATTGAATATCAAACTTACTTTCATGCATTAGAATATTAGCCTCCAGTTTTTAATCCACCATATAAGATCATCTAGTGGAGGTGACGGGGGAAATTTGTCCTGCAGGGAGGTCTAAATGGGATTTAAGAATAATCTGATTAGATAAAAGGTCAGACAACAACAGTAAGTATATTACTGAATATTGTTTTTAATGATCAATACCCAACTAAAACATCTAGCTGTAATTGTTAGGGCATCACATAGTTCTTTTTTTGACTTATAAGTAAACAAACTACTTGACAATATATTTATTAACTGATGGAAAAAAAAAACTTTTATGCTATTTTATTTGGGGTTCTAGAATCTTTTATGAACACTCTGTTCCTCTACATAAACAAACACAATAACAGTTTTTATATTATATCTTAGATAGAAATAGACCAAATACACATTTTTATACTGTACATACAGACATTATTGAAACAATTGTAAGGTATTTAAATCAAGTAAAACACAATTAACTTAGAGAACATTGTCAGTTTATTTGGCAGAAACTTTCTTATGAATAGAGTTGTATGCTACCTGCATATTTCACTGCTGCAAAATGCAAAAACACTCGGAGTTCAAGTGACTCACTTATACCATGGAAACTAAAGTAGATGGAAATAAACCAGCATTTAGATTGTGTGCAAAAAGCAGGCTCTTATTTGTGAACTAGTGCCAGTATAGTATTGAAGGCACAATGCAGTATTAGGATTTAACAGAGGCTATGAGGTTGTCAAAATAAAGCAACATGTGGGTCTTGGCTTGTATATATGCATTCCTTATATTTGTATAATTTTCATCCGTGTTTGAAGTGAGTCAATTATCATAATGGAAAAAACCTACACATTATTTTTTTTTTCTTGAAAACAACATAATCAGGCGAAAAAATCATAATGCTGCTTTTTAGTCAGAGAAAATAAACTACATTTTGATGCTTCCACTGGATCCAGGAGGCCGGGTGTGTTTGTATATGTACACACACACACACACATTATACATACACATGGTCTGCATAGTGGTATTCCCATAGTAACATATGGATGTGAGAGAGTTGGACCATAAAGAAGGCTGAGCGCCAGAAAATGTACACCTTTAAATAGTTTTCCCCAACACCACAATACAGAGTCCCTTGGACTGCAAGAAAATGCAGTAAATCAGTACTTCAGGAAATTAAGACAAATTGTCCACTGGAAGGTATAACCATTGAGCTGAAGCTCAAATATTTTGGTCATATCATGATACGGTAGAATTCCCCAGAGAAGATTTTGATATAGGGAAATATTAAAGGCACAAGAAGAAAACGTTCACACAATATACTAATTTATGGCGGACCTTGGACAGAGATTACTATTCACATATGTCCACAAACCTTACAGATTCCAACGTTACATAGATGATCTGTTCATCACATGGACAGAGGAAGAAAAAAAATCTCAGACTTCTACAATTCTTTAAATACCTTCTATCCATCTATTAAACATAAAGTGGATTACTCTGCTGAACAGGTGAACTTTCTGGATACCACCATATCCATCACAAATGGCAAACTTCACTCATCTGTTTATAGGAAACCTACAGGACACAGTCGCATAACAAGACATATAACCTCAGGGGGTCATATTCATGTACATATGTAAAGAAGTCACAGTCACATAACAACAAGACCTATACCATCAGGGGGTCATATTTATATACATCTATAGAGAGGACACAGCCACATAACAAGACCTATAACCTCAGGGGTCATATTCATGTACATGTGTAGAGAGGACACAACCACATAACAACAAGACCTATAACATCAGGGGGTCATATTCATGTACATCTGTAGAGAGGACTCAGCCACATAACAACAAGACCTATAACATCAAGGGGTCATATTCATGTACATCTGTAGAGAGGACACGGCCACATAACGACAAGACCTATAAAATCAGGGGGTCATATTCATGTACATCTGTAGAGAGGACACGGCCACAAAACGACAAGACCTATAACATCAGGGAGGTCATATTAATGACCATGTGTAGAGAGGACACAGCTACATAACAACAAGACCTATAACATCAGGGGGTCATATTCATGTACATCTGTAGAGAGGTCACAGTCACATAACAACAAGACGTACAACATCAGGAGGTCATATTTATGTACATTTGTAGAGAGGCCACAGCCACATAACAACAAGACCTATAACATCAGGGGTCATAATCATGTACATGTGTAGAGAGGACACTGCCACATAACAACAAGACCTATAACATCAGGGGTCATAATCATGTACACGTGCAGAGAGGACACATCCACATAACAACAAGGCCTATAACATCAGGGTCATATTCATGTACATGTGTAGAGAGGGCACAGCCACATAACAAGACCTATACCATCAGGGGTCATATTCATGTACATGTGTAGAGAGGACACAGCCACATAACAACAAGACCTATAACATCAGGGGATCATATTCATGTACATCTGCAGAGAGGACACTGCCACATAACAACAAGACCTATAACATCAGTGAGTCATATTCATGT
Organism: Discoglossus pictus; assembly: GCA_027410445.1. Classification (NCBI taxonomy): domain Eukaryota; kingdom Metazoa; phylum Chordata; class Amphibia; order Anura; family Alytidae; genus Discoglossus; species Discoglossus pictus. The sequence goes on from CM050175.1 coordinate 54,341,482, forward strand.
ATATGTGTAGAGAGGGCACAGCCACATAACAACAAGACCTATAACATCAGGGGTCATATTCATGTACATGTGTAGAGAGGACAAAGCCACATAACAACAAGACCTATAACATCAGGGGGTCACATTCATGTACATGTGTAGAGAGGACACTGCCACATAACAACAAGACCTATAACATCAGGGGTCATAATCATGTACATGTGTAGAGAGGACACAGCCACATAACAACAAGACCTATAACATCAGGGGATCATATTCATGTACATGTGTAGAGAGGACAAAGCCACATAACAACAAGACCTATAACATCAGGGGGTCACATTCATGTACATGTGTAGAGAGGACACAGCCACATAACAACAAGACCTATAACATCAGGAACAAGACCTATAACATCAGGGGTCATATTCATGTACATGTGCAGAGAGGACACATCCACATAACAACAAGGCCTATAACATCAGGAACAAGACCTATAACATCAGGGGTCATATTCATGTACATGTGTAGAGAGGGCACAGCCACATAACAAGACCTATAACATCAGGGGTCATATTCATGTACATGTGTAGAGAGGACACAGCCACATAACAACAAGGCCTATAACATCAGAGGGTCATATTCATGTACATGTGTAGAGAGGACACAGCCACATAACAACAAGACCTATAACATCAGAGGGTCATATTCATGTACATCTGTAGAGAGGACACAGCCACATAACAACAAGACCTATTACATCAGGAGGTCATATTCATGTACATGTGTAGAGAGGACACAGCCACATAACAACAAGACCTATAACATCAGGGGGTCATATTCATGTACATCTGTAGAGAGGACAAAGCCACATAACAAGACTTATAACATCAGGGGGTCACATTCATGTACATCTGTAGAGAGGACACAGCCACATAACAAGACCTATTACATCAGGAGGTCATATTCATGTACATGTGTAGAGAGGACAAAGCCACATAACAAGACTTATAACATCAGGGGGTCATATTCATGTACATCTGTAGAGAGGACACAGCCACATAACAAGACCTATAACATCAGGAGGCCATATTCATGTACATCTGTAGAGAGGACACAGACGCATAACAACAAGACCTATAACATCAGGAGGCCATATTCATGTACATCTGTAGAGAGGATACAGCCACATAACAAGACCTATAACATCAGGGGTCATATTCATGTACATCTGTAGAGAGGACAAAGCCACATAACAACAAGACCTATAACATCAGAGGGTCATATTCATATACATCTGCAGAGAGGACACAGCCACATAACAACAAGACCTATAACATCAGGGGGTCATATTCATGTACATCTGTAGAGAGGACACAGACGCATAACAACAGGACCTATAACATCAGGAGGCCATATTCATGTACATGTGTAGAGAGGATACAGCCACATAACAAGACCTATAACATCAGGGGGTCATATTCATGTACATCTGTAGAGAGGATACAGCCACATAACAAGACCTATAACATCAGGGGGTCATATTCATGTACATCTGTAGAGAGGACAAAGCCACATAACAACAAGACCTATAACATCAGAGGGTCATATTCATGTACATCTGTAGAGAGGACACAGACGCATAACAACAGGACCTATAACATCAGGGGGTCATATTCATGTACATGTGTAGAGAGGACACGGCCACATAACAAGACCTATAACATCAGAGGGTCATATTCATGTACATGTGTAGAGAGGACACAGCCACATAACAACAAGACCTATAACATCAGAGGGTTATATTCATGTACATCTGTAGAGAGGACACAGCCACGTAACAACAAGTCCTATAACATCAGAGGGTCATATTCATGTACATCTGTAGAGAGGACACGGCCACATAACAACAAGACCTATAACATCAGGGGTCATATTCATGTACATCTGTAGAGAGGACACGGCCACATAACAACAAGTCCTATAACATCAGAGGGTCATATTCATGTACATGTGTAGAGAGGACACAGCCACATAACAACAAGACCTATAACATCAGGGGTCATATTCATGTACATGTGTAGAGAGGACACAGCCACATAACAACAAGACCTATATGATTAAGTTACGGGCTTGCGCATGCGCAATGAGCGGCAGAGGTGCTCATCGCTGGTTGCGAAAGTTATGGGATTAAAGAGTTCTGCAAGGAGTGCCGAAGGTAGATGTGGTAGAAGCTCGCAAAAGAGGCTCCGACCTCCTTAGGCAGGGAGTCCATAAGTGAGGTTGAAAGCTAATTTGCCTTTTAATCGTCGTCTTTTGTCAGCTTACCAATGGCTTGCGAGTTATGACCTTCAAAAAAATTGGCTGCGTTAAACCCGTAACTTTTTTCAAGCCAGCAAGGCTTGGAGCAACACCGATTTCAGCTTAAATTCTTGCGGGCTTGAAAAAAGTTACAGGTTTAACGTTGCCAAGACTGCAAATGAGAGGGGGGGGGGGGAGACCCTGGGGAGGTAGAGGGGGGAAAGAAACGCTGGGGAGGGAGGGGGGGGAGAGACGCTGGGGAGGGAGAGGGGTGGAAAAAGACGACGCTGGGGAGGGAGAGGGGGGAAGAGACACAGGGGAGGGAGAGAGGGGGAATGGGACACAGGGGAGGGAGAGAGGGGGAATGGGACACAGGGGAGGGAGAGAGGGGGAAAGAGACGCTGGGGAGGGAGAGAGGAGGAATGGGACACAGGGGAGGGAGAGAGGGGGAATAGGACACAGGGGAGGGAGAGTGGGGAAAGACACAGGGGATGGAGAGGGTGGCCCACGATGAGTGACAAAGGCGCTCATCGTTCGGCCCTCAATGAATGGCAAAGTTACGGGCTTGCGCCTGCACACAGCACATATTGCTGCCTGCAATAAGTGGCAAAGCCACTCATTGCGGGGCCCCCGATGAGCCCCAAAGGAGCTCATCACAAGGACCGTAAAGTAGAGTGGAGGAGGGGCTCGCATGGAGGCAGGGAGTCCATAAGTGGGGTTGAAAGCTAATTTGCTATTCAATTAGCATCGGTTGGCAGCCTCCCAATAGCTGGCAAGTTACCACCTTGAAAAAAATGGTGGTGTTAAGCCTGTACCTTTTTTTCAAGCCCGCAAGGCTTGGAGCAATACCGATTTCAGCTTCAAGTCTTGCAGGCATGAAAAAAAATAGTGAAGCAGCCGTGCATGTTCAATAATCTAGTAATTTAGTCTCTCTTATATATATATATATATATATATATATATAAACTTTGATTCTGACTAAGCGCATAATTAAAGTGGAAAATAGTCATACAGCTAATTTTTCATTAGTTTAAGTTTTGATGCCTCTGCAAGACCCTGGGGGGGATCCATGATATACAGATAGAAATTGTGTGTGTGTGTGTGAGAGGGGTGTTACATTTCTGAAGAGCTATGCTTGCATCTGCTCATGTACCTTCTTCTGGGCCAGTGAAGGGAAGGGGTGTTGTATCAATTTCAATCTTATCCATTGATCATACAACAACTCTGGAAATCTGCCGGTTCCATTCCCCCCCACCCCTCCCACCACTGATCACTACAAAAAAACTCCCTCATGATCCAGCTCTCAAACTGTAATGGTACAAACACTAACTAGATTCCTATACTTTTCAAAATATCATATTTCCCCCAAAAAAATGATGTGCATGGTTTCCAAAGCTGCTAATATGATTGGGTTAGTGTATATCTGTCCAACAAGTGCAGAAAAAAACAAACATAGGCATATTTAAGCTTCATGGATTATATATGCATCTGATAGAGAGGTATCAGTAGTGTATGAAAACATTTTTGCATGAAAAAATACCAAAATAAACATTAACAAACTTACCCTGATGTATTAACACAACTTGAAATCCCTGCTAAAATTAGCATAAAATTCATAATTTGTTTTGGCCAATCACAGGCAGTTAATATATTGTATCAATCTGTTTGTGCACCAAAGAATTATGGGATGTGTAGACCTGTTTTCACCCAGGAACACAAAGTAGGGAGGAGCTCAGAAATTGCTATGTGAGATCTCTGCATGGGGAAAAGGTTAGTTAAGGGTTAAAATCCATACCCAAATACAGTGTTTCTATTCGTAGGTACACTGTGCCCATGTAAGCAGCTCTGGGGGTGTGGAAAACAAGTTTTAATTTAAAATAAAATAATTTGGTATGTGTATAGAATGACTCAATGTAATGTGTGTGTCTGATATAAATGTTGGATTAGAAAAAGGTAAAAACAGGGAACTTGGCTATATCTTAAATGCATTTTTTTGAAAGGCAATCTATAAAGTACTTCTTACTGTCAACAATTACATTTTTTCTATCATATTTGTTGTGCCCTTTTAAGCTGTCACTGTGGAATCTGTATTCTCCATTGTTTATCCTGCATGATATCCTATAAGGTAACACTAAGACTGTCCCTCCAAGCACCTGCTTTAAGAATATTACTGAGAACCTGACAATCTGTCACACGCAAAGAAATGCCACTGGCGCGGGCTGGAGAAATGAAAATACAAGTAATACGTCCCCGAGAAATGTGGGAAGAGAATTGATCCATTCTTAATATGTTCAGGAAAAATAAGCCTGGATGTAGCCCATCTATCTACATCACCAGCCCCCTGCTACTGATATTATAGATATTGTACCTCTCACTATGTTATATTGAATATCGATCATACAAGACACGGTGTATGTCACAATATGTTACCTACAACTTCCTCTTTGTATCTCATAACATGTTGTAAAAAAATGCCTGGATTTATCTCAGCTACATATCTGCAATTCCAAATTGATCTGTAATGCATTACTGGCTCCTCTGCCAGTGAAAGGGTTAATATGAATAAATTAATATAAGTAATGCAAAAGAACTGTGATATTTACACAATTTACGCTTTTGAAGAAATACACTTACAAATATTTTCAGAATATAAAAAAAACGAACAATTTGATGTTCAGTCATGTCTGACTCTCCGACACCCTATGGATTGTACACCCTACAGACCAGGCACGTCAGCCACTACCCCCTCAAAATGTATATTCTTTTTTTTTTCAAATATCTCACCTATCCATTGCTGCCTGTGCCGTCCTCTTCGTCCTGTACCAAGAAATAACGCAACTTCTAATTTATCACTTTTATATGATGCTGTGGAATCTCCCATTTTAGTTTCACCATCAAAAGTGGGATCAGGTTTTGCATCCAGAAGAGAAGATTATATCTACACAATGGGAATTTGGTAGACACATCGGTCAGTCCTGTCCCTAGCACTAATATAAAGATCATTAGTTTATGAGAAACCGTTTGAGACAAAAGCTGAAGGAAGTAAAAAGAAAATAAAAAAATGGAAGACTGAAAAATTTGGGAATGACGGGGGCATATGATTAATGAGAAATGGAGGTCGCTACAGGCAAGCAAGTTGTAAGAAAATAATTGTTAAGTAAAATATTTATATGCTTTTATACTAAGGAACAAGCTTCAAAATGTATATATATATACACCTTCTTATAAGGGCCACAACATGAGCTGAGATCCCGCTCCATGCTGATGATAGCCAGTAAGCTTGAAACAGCTGTACATGTATAGGATTCTCAGCTTGTGTAAAATCCAGCCTTGGCTTTGCATTAAAGCTGTGTAATGCAGCAGGCATAAGCTTAAAGGAATCCATGTTTAGAATGGTTTATGGATTGAAGAGCGAGGCATTTGTGGACATATTTGCATGTCCTAGCTCAGCTTCCCAGAATGCAGTGTAATAACTGTTTTTCTCGGAACTCTGAGCAGGAAGCAGGTTTTTTAACTTGTTTTAGACATTCAAATGTGAACACATATGTACTATTTATTAACTATATATATATATATATATATATATATATATATATATATATATATAATAGCCCCACGTTGATGATAGGCAGTAACCTTGAAACGGCTGTCAGTGGGTAGGATTCCCAGCTGGTGCATAATCCAACCTTGGCTTCGCAAAAAAGCAGGCATAAGTTTAAATAATCCATGTTTAAAATTGTTAGGATTGAAGAACGAAGCATTTGTGGGCACATTTGCATGTTCAGCTACCCAGAGTGCAGTGTAATAACTGTATTTCTCGAAATTCTGAATGTATTATTTATATACTAAATAAATATATATATATATATATATATATATATATATATATATATACACACACACACTGAGTCATACATTAGCTTAACAGTGAGGTAAATTCACTACTGAATATCTCAGGAATGATTTAATATATAGAAAAATGGCCAGTATAATGTATAGACCGCTTTTAATGTTCTTCATGGTGAAACCAACTTTCTTTTGAGGCGACAGTGTCCTTTTAACATAAAAAGTTGAAAATATGAAAATGTTAAAAAAACAAACAAACAAAAATATATTGCTAAAAATATATACTTTTACATGGGAAGGCCCATTGCCAAGAATACCCCATATAATTGTGCTCTCCACACATAATGACAGCATCATAATAACCTGGCAAACACTCACCTGAAAAAGCTTTAGCGAGGCGCTCCTCTGTCTCTGGTTGCCATGGAAACAGAAGCATCATTTTCCCTAATAAGAAAGAAAAAAAAAATAATGAAATACTGTAGGAGTAGTAAAAAAATGAAGCTTGGGATGATATGTCAGGGAGAAAAATGTCACAAAATCCCTATTACTGGCATTTAATTGCCAGTCTGGAACTTAACTGGTTAAGTTTGCACAATTTTCTAGCATCATTTTCCGTTGATTAGGTATTCAGCATTGTTTGTGCTTCATTATTATGCAAATCAGTGACGCATGCAAATTAATTTGCTGCATTGACGTGCTAATTAGTAACACAATTTGTTTTTATCTGTGATGGCAAAACAATGTGAAAATGCATGTATTATAAGCTTTAAATTAGATGCATAAACAATGTGGAATATCTCAGGAATGATTTATTCGAAAGAAAAAGTAGCAAAAAAGAATACAAATGTATACTGATGAAATCAGCCTGGTGTTTGCATGATAAGCGTGCCATTTATTTAATTTTTAAAGCAATTAAAATACTGCAGTAGTCATTTTCAATTGAGCTTTAGTAACAAAGATGCTTTTCTCCACCCCTATTAGGTGTGCAGGGGGTAGGACAGGATCTACCTAGAAGAATGCCCTAAAAAATGTCTACGTTTGGCCACTGCAGTTTAGAAGACAGATAAATACTAGAAAAAAAAAGAAAAAAAGTTAACCCTCTGTAGAGCATGGAATGCTGGAATTATCTAAACAGGTCAGTTATGAGTTAACATTTCAATGCATTCTTGAGTCTTACGTCCTTGGGGCTAGCTTTACGTCGATTTTCGTTTTTTTGGCAACCATTTTTTTTCTCACTTAGGCGATTTTCGTTGTTGAAAAAACGCCAAATATGCCTTAAATTAACTTGCAACCACAGTCACAGGCTCCCTGGCTCTCTTCCTGTACTGTGTGTGTAAGCAAATTTAAGGCACATTTATTTATTTTTTGCCGGTCTTTGCAGTTCCGTGGTTCAGGCGTTAAAGTCCGATTTTTGCAAACCATACAGTGCATGTACGGGTTTTGGTCCTAAGTCGTTCGGCCCGCATGCCTCAACTGCTCTCTTCGCTTTGCAAGGCTAGTATTTGCAGCAAAGTCCCACGGGCCTCGCGATAAACGCCGGCAGCGCTCATCTTGAGCCCTGCAATGAGCTCCTTTGGCGCTCATTGCAGCCTAAGTCCCGCATGACGTCTCGCCTCGCAAGGCTCGAAGTTGGCGACCCTACGGGCCGCAAACAGCATATGCAGCTTAAGTCCCGCGTGACAGCTCACCTCGCTTCGCAAGGCTCGAAAACGGCAAAGTCCTGCATGCTTCAACTGCTCAACTCACTTTGCGAGGCTTGCAATGCAATGAGCGCCTGTGGCACTCATTGCAGCCTAAGACCCACTTGATGGCTCGCCTCGCTTCGAGGCAAAGTCCCGCGTGCTACAACTGCTCGCCTCACTCATTGCAGCCTAAGTCCTGCGTGATGGATCGCCTCGCTTCAGGAGGCTTGCAAAGCGTGACCAACAACGTAAGCGTTCCGGACAACCCCGCAGATCCACAACTATATATATATATATGATAATAAAGCCCCTTGTTGTTTTCCCTTAGGATATCGAAAGGATTAAGGTGTAACAAGGAGGATTTTATTGCTTGAGAAAGGACCTGCAAATCCAAAATGTCTCTCTTATGGCCTCAAATGAGGTAGACTTTTTTTTAACACTAAACTCACTGCTGTAGGGATTTCTTTCTATTGCATTATATATGTGGGGGGTGGCTGAGGACCCCATATTCCTGTGCATGACACCCGTCATTGGTCTGTGTTAAAGGTGCCAACTCAATCTGATATTTGTGATTGGTCCAATGCAAAACCTTCATGAACCCTGGCTCTCTGGATGGGATCAGGGTTTTGTGTGATCAGGGTGCCTAACCTGGGTAGCCCTAGGGATGGCTAAACTACAAGTTTCCACTATCCCTCCATGAGGGGTACATCAGGGTACAATAAGGGGCTTGTTCACAAACTGATGGTGTGCAGGGATAACACAATCTCTTGCCTCAATAGCCTGTTCAAACATAAGCAGCCTGCTGATTGGCTGAAAGTCAATCCAGTCAGAGAAACTGAAGCTCCAGCTTGAAGTCTCCCCTGGCTTCAAAACGAGCCAATCACAGGAATACCTACAAGCCTGGGAAATTCTAACAGGCCAATCACAGACAGACAGTCTATAGGAAATAACATTGGTCTTTCACTGCAACAGTCCATGTTAGGTTTAAATGGCTGCTTTTTACTGTAATCCTCTAAAACAGGCCGTTGAAAGAATATCGGAGTTATATAAAAACTGTGAAATATCTATCAATTTTAAAAATGTAACAAAAAAAAAAACTTAATTGATTTTCAGTGCTCTGTTTGATGATGTAAAGCAGAATTGATGATATTCCATGTTCCTTTATACTTGGAAAAGACATCAGTAGCAGATCTTTGTTTCAAGGCTCCTTCTCCTACAGGAGATCAAAGCAGAAAGTTCCTTTTCTACAGCCCAGTTGTAAAGCAGCAAAGTATTGAATTCTAAGTGGTGCAATTGACACAAATTACTGCAGACAGATGGTGACCCAAAGGGAATTAACCTAAACACAGACAACTGCAAAGTGTCTATAAGCCAAAAGCTGCTGCAGCATATATTAGGGGAAGGAATTGCTTGTTGTGAATCCTTAAAATCCCATTGAAAAGCCCATTTGTTCCCAATTGCCAGGCTTTGATATATATTTAAATACATCTGGAGTATCCCTAGTAAGAGAGGCAAAGTGATATTGTTTCCTTGGAGAAGTCTGATTAAATCTTCTATGTAGTTCAGCATAGAGGCGCAAATTCACTAAATGTCAAATTGACATACCGAAGAAGAGCTGCAATGTTTGATTAAGACACTAAAGATATTGTTAAGGGATACTGATCTGGTTAAATCAACAGTTTGAGTGCCACAAAAGTACCATTTAAAAAAAAATAAAAAAAATAATAAAGTTTTATAAATTTTCAGTTTGATTTTAACTGCTCTACATGATGGTGTAGAGTAGGGGTGGGATTTGATGAGATCCTTTTCTGTGCACAGCTGTGTCAATCAGGATGGCTGAATAAGTGATGGAGTCACCTGTGTGCAGCAGGGATATCATCAAATCTGGGCCTGTGTGTGGCCCTCCAGGACCGAACTTGCCCACCGCTGGTGTAAAGTTATTTTAATGGTTCTGTGTTTGTTTGTTTTTTAGTCTTTTTTTAGTCTTTTTTAAAGTTTTTAAATTTAGTTATTCAGAAAAGCAAAAAAAAACAAAAACTAAATTTTATATGCAATTATTTTGGTCCTATCCTGTTTTTTGTGTGCCGCTGTTTGCTCACTGCTGTGCGTGCTCGCCCACATCTAGTGGTGAAAAGCCCCATAAGGTGCGCAGACAGAAGAGGCCTTGGGTTATGAGAGGCGTCTTTGAGGGCAGAGTGCCCGCTCTGAACATAGCAATGGCCTCGCTGTCGATTCAGCACCGATGAGTTGCGCCACATCGGAGAAGGGAATAATCTTTTTCCTGTACTACCTAATTTTCACACGTTCCAAGAGTCAGCAGCAGCGCGCTTGAACAGCAGAGCACATAAAACCGGATAGATCCATTATTTTTTCTGCAGGGTTCCTGTTTTGTTTCTGCACTGATCTTATCTGCTATTTTTTGACGATGTTGCATGCTTGTAAACAAATTAGATTTCTATTAGTTGTGTTGAAAGCACTGGTAGTTTTAGCAGCCACGTTTCCACTGTGCATATAGGAGGGTCCTCAGCATTTAAACTATCTTCCTAGCCCAGAAAATAATCAATTAAACGCTCTATATAGTAATATAATAATTTATCTGATCTTTATGCTATCACCTGCCCATCTTGGGTGACTCTACATGGTATAGCTCACAGATTCAGTGAAGTACATAAGCCCCTTCACCATGACAACGTTGCGATCCAGAAGCGGGTTAATAATATAAATGTGCTTTAAAGGGATTAACTTTTTAAGGTGTAGAGATATGTCCATATTATCACATATATAGTTGTCGTATTGCGAGTTTGCTGGTAACGCTATGTCAAAAGATACGAGTTTGCGCATGCACAATGAGCAGCGAAGGTGCTCATTGCAAAACCGGGGTGACTTTGCTGCAATGAGCGCAAAAGGAGCTCATTGCAGGCCTCACAATTGTGGCCTTTCAGGGTCCCTTCCAAGGGTCATCTGTCCTGTCATATTTGTTATTTGCCCAAGGACGCTCCACCGATGAAGGAAGGGCAGTAGGATTTTGGCGCTGATCGCGAAGCACCACAAGACTTTGAAAAAAAATTATGAATTTAACCTTCGATATTTTTTTCAAGCCTGTAACTTGGAAGCCATTGGAAGACCACCAAAAAATGCCAATTAATTAAAAAACAACCTCACACATAGCACGGGGAGAAGGGCAGGGAGCCTGTGAATGAGGTTGAAAGCCAATTGGCCTTTTCCGGAGATTAAAAATTGGAAAAAGTGAAGAAAATTGACGGCTGTAAAAATGTAAATGTTTTCAAAAAGGCTCAAAACGAGGCAGAAGCCCCAACACTTAGCCCATCAACACGAGCCCTGCAAGACTTTGAAAATACAAGCAACGGCGCTCTTCGCGAGGCACGCAAGACTTGAACAGAGACATGGAGTAGGTGCTCATAAAGTAGACGGTGGGAGAGGCTCGCAATAAGCGCCTAAGGGGCTCATCGCGAGCCCCACAAGTTAGAGGTAGGAGAGCCTTGCAATGTGTGGCAAACAGCATTGCCAACCTTCAAATTTTATTGCCGTCATTTTTGACGGGCAAGTCGCTAGTACATATTTATTTTACAACTGGCACTCTAAGATTTCATCTTTCTCCCAGATATTGAGAGAAAACAACAGGAACCAGAGAAAGTGGAACATGGTCGTGGTTGGAAAACAGTTTTGTCCTAAGAGGACCATTGTAGTTCAAGAAAAATTGCAATTGTTTGTCCAGTATACATCAAACGAACAACATCAACAGCTGGGTAAGCCATGGACATAAAATGTTTTGGAAATTCATACAGGAATCAGTTTTGTGTTTGTTACATCATCATTATGAGATGCTAAAAGGATGAGTAAAATATATAGAAAATATATATATATAAAAACATTTACACATATATATATATATATATATATATATATATATATATATATATATATATATATATATATATATATATATATATATATACACACTTTCAATTTTCAGGCCAAATGCCAAATAAATTTACTGAAATGTACAGCAGCTAGTCAATATTTTGTAAGCACAAATTACATTTAATTTTCCTGTTAAGGAAAATGTTATAGATTTTGTATATTTTTAGATAGGTTATGTTTTATAATTATTTTCCCCCAGTCTTTCAGTGTCTATACAGGTATTTGTGTTGGTAGATTTGCTCTAAATCATCGTTAATACAGTTATTTATCACTCTGTCCAGCTGCCAGTCAAGACCGGTTATGTATACCAAGAAGTACAATATAGCTTTAGGAAATATCCTCATATTAGCACAGATGGGCTGCCAAAATATTTAGTACCGTATTCAATCCATACACATAATGATTCCATAATAGGACGTTGTTACTGTATTATATGTGAGCTGTCAATCTTAACAATAAAAAGCTAAAACATATTTGTTGAAGTAGTATTATTACTATTAATTGCTGCATATTAAATATTTAATATATCACATATATAGTTGTGAGCGTACGAGTTGTTGCTAATGCTGCGGGCTCGCGCAGCGAGTCGCGGGCCTCGCGTAGCGAGGGCACTGTGCCAGGTTCTCAGTTGCTGGCATGGAGCGCCGAAGGCGCTCCTTGCCAGCAACTGAGGACCCTCGCGAAGCGAGGGCCTCAGTTGCTGGCTTGGAGCGCCGCAGGCGCTCCATGCCAGCACCTGAGGACCTCGCAAAGCGAGGTCTTCAGTTGCAGCAACTGCGACCCTTGCAAAAAAAAGTTGACGTCGCAACACATTACGGCACTCGCAAACAACATACGACACACGTTCACACACATTACGACACTCGCAAACAACATACGACACACGTTCACACACATTACGGCCTCGCAACACTCGGACGCAACTCGCGAACATTACAAAATTACAAACACAATACATACACACAGCACATACATAAAAAGCTTACCTACACAAACAGGAAGCACCCAGGACCTCAAAAATGCAACTTACAACTTAATTGCACTCAAAATAAAAGAGTTTAGACACTAAATAGTTTGTTAAGCGACACAAAAAATGGCCGACGAATAAAACGAAAACGAGGCTACACACGCAAACACCATACGAGACACGTTACCACACATTACGACTTCGCAAACATCGGACGCAACACGCCGACATACAAACATTTAAAACTTAACAAAGACACACAACAAACACATAAAAAGCTTACCTACAGCAAGAGGAACCAGCCAGCACCTCAAAAAAACAAGTTACACCTACATTTAAATCAAAATAAACACTTTAGACACTAATACCATCGCTAAGCGAGAGAAAAAATGGCCGACGAACAAAACGAAAACGAGGCTTCAGACGTAACTACACTACACTTACTCGCAATAATGAAACACATACTATGCGGAACGTATCACAATCATATTAAACACCATTTTGAACAGTAATACGCCTAAAATGGCGGATGGAACGCAAATTGTAAGCTGGAACGCAAATAGCGCATGCGTATTGCGTTCTAACGGTCTCACTTTCCAGAACTTTCTACAAGTTTATAAATACTGCCTATTTTCAACTAAAAAATACATTTCTCCTCAGGTGATCAACGAAGTGACTTCTGAGATAACTGCTGCTTTTACTTGAGAAGACAATTCTTTACTAATTTACTACTTTACATTGTGCAAATTACAACTGACAGGTAAGCTATAATATATTACATTTTATTATCAGGACAGGTCAAACAAATAAAACAATAAACTAGGATTTATGTAGTCATCATGTATGGCACATTTATGTGTATAGGCTCACAAAAAAAATTCAACAGAGCTTTATGTATAGTGACATCTGACACGCACATATATGTCTATAATGTATAGTCACATGTGACACGCACATATATGTCTATAATGTATAGTGACATTTGACACACACATTTCTGTGTATTGCCCCTTCATATTGACATGTGACACGCACGTATATGTGTATAATGTATAGTGACATGTGACACGCACATATATGTCTATAATGTATAGTGACATCTGACACGCACATTTCTGTGTATTGCCCCTTCATAGTGACATCTGACACCGACATATATGTCTACAATGTATAGTGACATGTGACACGCACATATATGTCTATAATGTATAGTGACATCTGACACGCACATTTCTGTGTATTGCCCCTTCATAGTGACATCTGACACCGACATATATGTCTACAATGTATAGTGACATGTGACACGCACATATATGTCTATAATGTATAGTGACATCTGACACGCACATTTATGTGTATTGCCAATGCAACAAAATTAGCTTACAACAAAATCAGTAAACAACTACATTTAAATGACATTATATCTCATGTATACTGATATGTCACACGCACATATATGTGTATCATCTATAGTTACATCTCACACACACACATTTATGCGTGTTGGAAAAAAAAAAAATAAGGTTCATTTAACCATTTAAATTTGACTCATGTATACTGATATGTCACACGTACACAAAATAATTACATTAAACTATGTAATGTGCTTCATGTATGTGACATATGTGTGTAGCCCCCAACAAAAAATAAGGTTAATTGAATTAATTTACTGCAATTCAATAGATCAGATAAAGCTGAATCTTTCTATTTCTTTTAATATTCAAACAGACTCTGCATCAACAGCGTCTCTCAACAATTTGCACCGTGCATTGTGAAGCACAATCCCTTTTAAAGAACACCAACAAATTTGAAGAGGTAAGATACAACAAGACATTACATGCTGAAAAGGCCATGCTTTGCTAGATGAAAAATTTTAAATATACAAATAACTATTTCACTTTCTTTTTCAAACAGACACTACAAGAAGACCGGCGGATTAAGATTGGCAGGAAGGCACCGTCTGTCATTCAAAACTTCTATCAAGGTAAAGTATTAAGTATAAACAAGAAATAACCATGAGCCTTATTCAATTGCAACTTTCTCAATTGAATAGGGCTCTATATACGCACATAACATTTTTTTTAGACAGAACTTTTTAGTTACTGAACTTCTAACCACAATCAAGCTTTTCAATAACTAAAAACTTGCCTCAATAAATATGTTATGTGATTATATAGAGCCCTCTTCAATTGGCAAAATTGCAATTCAATGAGGACCTATATATCTTTAATGGCCAAGGGCCTCACTCAAATGTGATTTGCCCATTTCAATAGGGCTCTATATAAGCACAGAGCATATTTTTTAAAGGAAATTTTTCTTTTCTGAACACGTTCCTTTTAGATACAAGTTCACTAAATACAAAATTCCGTAAAAAAATATGCTCTGTGCTGATATTGAGCTCTATTCCATTGGCCAAAACACAATTGAATGAGGAGCTAACAATATAACAAATGCAGTAAACAAAGGCCCTTATTCAATTGCTATTTTGGAAAATTAAATATGGCTATAAATAAGAACTTTTAGGCCCTTACTCTATTTTAACAAATATATGTGATGTGCTTATTTACAACCCTATTCAAATTTCTACATTGCAATTCAATTACGGCCTTAGAGTACTATTACATTGTAAAAAATGCAATTGAATGAGGGCCAAACTATGCAACATATGGTACACACAAAGGCCCTCATTCAATTGCAATTTGCCCAATTGAATAGGGCTCTAAATAACAACATAACAATTGCTTAAAACTAAGGTTTTAGTTAATAAAAATATATCAAAAATACAGTTTTTCAATGACTACAAAATTATTTTAAATAATATGCTATGTGCTTATTTAGGGCACAATTCAATTAGCCAAATCGCAATTCAATGACACACAAACTGCTACACACAAAACAGAATTTCTTATTAAATGTTTAACAACCTATAAGCCTTACAAATAAGCAAAAATAAGAATAACAAAAGTGTTGTGCACCTAATAGCATTGTATAAAAAAGCACACAAACTCATAGCAAACTATATTAACATTCTTCTTTAATGTTTAACAACCTATAACCTGTACAATCAAGAAGAAATAAGTTTTGCACAAGTGATGCGCACCAAACAGGATTGTCAAAAAATAACACAAACACATAGCAAACTACATTAATTATATTATTTCATGTTTCACTAACTATAACCATCCCAATAAACGTTAAATAAGTATACCACAAGTGGTGCGCACAAAACAGGATTGTACAAAAACGAACATAAACACATAGCAAAATAAATTCATATTCTTATTTAATATATCACAACCCACAAGCCTTACTAAGAACCTTAAATAAGAATAACAAAACTCTTGGGATTGTACAGAAAGTTACAAAATAAATATTTCTAAAAAATAACCATAACTGATACAATACAGCAAAATTCATACATTTTTTACTTTTTTAAAAGACTTTTCACTCAAACAACATTTTCTATTTTACATTACAACAGATACTGCGTGAAGACAATCGGACGAGGACTTTTTCCACAGGACCGGACCATCGGACGAGGACTCGGACCAGACCAGCAGACGAGGAATTTCAACACAGGACCAGACCAGCAGACGAGGAATTTCAACACAGGACCAGACCATCGGACGAGGACTTTCACCAACGGACCACAACATCGGACGAGGGATATCGCCACAGGACCACAATATCGGACAGGGGCTATCGCCACAGGACCACACCATCGGACGAGGACTTCCAACAGAGGACCACACCATTGGACAACGATTTTGAAACGAGGACCAACAAACATTCGGATTTAAATCACACTTCAACCAAGGTAAACTATAATAAGTACTAAACTATAAAACTAAAGAAACTGCTTTCAGTTGCATCCGTGTCAACAGAAAAATAAAATAATTAATTTACTATCTCCCTTATTTTATTTAAATTGCTACTATGCAATACGTAGCTCAATAACCACATCACTTTTTTTTTCAGCAAAGAAGTTTTGCAGTGGTAAATATCTATCCACAAACAAAGTTTTTAAGAAATAAAACCATTATTTTAAATAAATATGTTACATGCTTATTTACTGCAGTATTCCATTGGACAAATTCTGAGCCACTGAAGACAGGAATTATAAATTTAACTAAATATCAATGATACATTCATGATTTGCCTTTTATTTCACCAATTGTGCACAATAATCTTTAACAGGAATTACAAATTTAAATATACACAATTACATTTCTTTGTTTCCTTTTACAGATTAATATGGCTGATAACGAGACCAAAGAAGAGAAGAAAAGACGTCAAACTAGAGAAAGACAAGAGAGATGGGCCGCCCAGCAGACACCGGAGGAGAAAGAAATTCGAAGAGAAAAAGAACGCAAAAGACTTGCAAATAAAAGAATATCAGCTGCAAAAATGAAAGATACAACCAAAATAAATAAAAAAATAATAAAGCATTTACAAACTGTTCCTAAAACATCAGATGACATTTTACAACATACCAGTCAAGACAGACCAAAAAAAACAACTACAAAAAAAAAGCATTTACAAACTCTTACTAAAAACTTACAGGAAATTTCAACCGAACAAGTCCAACATATACCAAGAAAATCTACGAAAAAAACTAAACATTTAAAACCTGTTGTTGAAACATTTCATGACTTTTCATCTGATGAATATCAAAGTCAACATCCAATATGCGTTGCAAATTGTCCTTTACTGAAGTCTTTAGCAGTAGAGGTTCATAGTTGTGGGGACATGACTACTCAATGTCAATTTTGTGAGGCTTATTATTTTAAACAGGAGAGACCCCGAGATGGACAATTTATTAGTTGTTGTCAAAAAGGAAAGTTCAAACTTCCACAAAGGAAACAATTTCCAACCTATTTACTAAATATTATGACTGAACCTACTTTTCCAAATTACAACAATTTTAAGACAAACATAAGATCCTACAATAGTGCCATATCATTTGCATCTATGGGGGCAACATTGGCTGCTAATGTACCAGGACATGGTCCTTACTGTTTTAAAGTCCAAGGACAAATTTATCATCGGACTTCACATTTACATCCAGAGGAAGGAGAGCAAAGAAAATTCGCTCAACTATATGTCCTAGATACAATGGAAGCTGTTGACCAACGTATGCAGATGGAAGAAAATAAAAAATGCTTACCCAGTGTTTTTATAGAGCTAAATAACATTATGGACAACAATCCCTACAGTAAAGCTTACAAAAAATTGGCAGAAGTAGAAAATGAACAACTACTTCATGCACAAAGACATCAATTACCCATGCCAAAGGTTAATATGGTGCTTAAAAGAGACAGACATACTGATAAACGTCGTTATAACTTGCCAACATCAAATGAGGTTGCAATGGTCTTTCACAATGATGAAGGAGAACCACCATTTCAAAGAGACATTAGAGTATATCCTAGAAATGAGGACCAACCATTTATTAATATTAATATCTTAAGTCCAAATTTAGATCCAATGACATATCCCATCTTTTTCCCACACGGAGAAGCAGGTTGGCAACCAAAATTAACCCTTCCCAGTTACCCAAATGCTAAAGCCAGAATCCGAAATAATGTTTCTATGCTTGCATTTAAAGTTGCTCAAATTGCCATTAGAGATGAATTTAATCCCATTTTATGTGGTGGAAAACTAACACAACAATGGATTATTGATTCATATTTGCAAGTTGAGGCAAATAATTTAAACTTTATAAAATATCAACAAGATAAACTACGTGTAGAACAATATTGTGGACTCATGGACTATGTTGCTGACGTGGCTACAAGCAGAGACATGACAGCTGGCAAAGCCATCATTTTACCATCTTCCTTTCAAGGATCTCCTCGAAATATGAGAGAAAGATACAATGATGCTATGGCTATTGTGACAAAATTTGGAAAACCAGATTTATTTGTGACATTTACATGTAATCCACAATGGCCAGAAATTCATCAAAATCTACTTCTTGGACAAAGTGCTTCAGATCGACCAGATTTAGTAGCCAGAGTTTTTAAGATAAAATTAAATGAATTAATACGTGACTTTACTATAAATCAGTTATTTGGCAAATGTCTTGCTTATGTATATACCATTGAATTTCAAAAAAGAGGCCTTCCACATGCACATCTTCTCATAATACTTCAAGAGAAAGATAAATTAGATACTTCGGACAAAGTGGATGCAGTCATAGTTGCTGAACTACCGGATCCAGAACTATATGGTAGACTATATGAGATTGTTACTCATCGCATGATTCATGGACCCTGTGGAGACCTTAATCCACAATCACCATGTATGGAAAATAATCAATGTTCAAAAGATTTTCCAAAAGATTATAGAGACAAAACATATGCCAATTGTGATGGATATCCACTTTATAAAAGAAGAGAAGGAGATAGTGCCATTATTCGTGGAAAAAAAGTGGACAATAGATATGTAGTACCCTACAATCCACATTTACTCATGAAGTACAACGCCCACATCAACGTAGAAGCCTGCACTTCCATCAAATCCATTAAATATGTCTACAAATATATTTACAAAGGTTACGATGCAGCTACTGTAGTCGTCAAAAGTGCAGACAACCCTGAAAGTAGTGAGTTAGTACATGATGAACTTGCATCTCATGTAGATGCTCGCTATGTCAGTGCGCCAGAAGCTATGTGGCGGCTTTTAAAATTTGAAATGCATGATAGATCACATGCAGTATATAGGTTAGCAGTACATTTGCCACAACGACATTTAGTCTATTTCCATTCTGGAAATGAAATGAATGCATTGGCCCAAAGTGAAGATCGTCACACTACACTAACTGCATGGTTTGCATTAAATTCCACTGATGCTCAAGCAACACAATACTTATATATTGAAATTCCATATCACTATGTTTTTGTGAATGGATTATGGAGAGCAAGAAAAACCAGAGGCAATAAAATAATTCCACGAATTTACACAGTCAGTCCAAGAGATGTTGAACGATTTTGCTTACGGATATTACTTTTAAATGTTCCAGGAGCACAAAGTTTTGAACAATTAAGAACTGTTAATGACATTGTATATGAATCCTTCCATTTAGCTGCAAGAAATAGAAACTTACTCGCTGATGATACAGAGTGGGAAAGATGTTTAGAAGAAGCAGCACAATGTCAAATGCCACGACAGATGAGAGAACAATTTGCTTTTATTTGTATCTTCTCAAATGCTCCAAATGCATTAGCTTTGTGGGAGACTTTTAAAAGTAATATGGCTGAAGACTTTATGCGACGATACAATGAACCCATTGCACAGTTAAAAGCCTTAATGGAAATTCAAGAAGTCTTTTTAACTCATGGATTAAGTTGTGCAAGTTTTAATTTGCCTGATCCAGGTCTAATAGATGACATTAACTTTGAAGACTATGACATTCAACTACAAGCAGAAAGAACACAAGAAAGACTTGCAACTTTAAATACACTACAATTGCAAGCATTTCATGCCATTACAAATGCTATAGATGATGACATGGTGACAGAGCGTTATTTCTATCTTGATGGACCTGGCGGATCAGGGAAAACATATTTGTACAATTTATTAATGAGTTCAGTACGAGCACAAGGACAAATAGCAATGGCGTTTGCCACTACTGGAATTGCTGCACTTTTATTAGAAGGTGGAAGAACTGTTCATAGTGGATTCAAACTGCCAGTGCCTATTTTGGAAAATTCTGTGTCAGATATTCGCATGACATCCTTACAAGCAAAGAAATTGAAGAAATGTAAATTAATTATAATAGATGAGGCCACAATGATGTCATGCTATGCCCTCCAATGTATTGACCGTTTGCTTCGTGAAGTCATGGATAATATTTTTCCATTTGGTGGAAAGGTAATTTTGTTGGGTGGAGATTTTAGACAAACATTACCTGTCGTTGTACATGGAAATCGAACAGACATTATTGAAACATGTATAAAGTCAAGTACAGTATGGAAACATTTTACCCATCTTCAACTGCAACAAAATATGAGATCAGAAGGCCAAACTGATTTCAATGATTGGCTTATTAAAATTGGAGAAGGAAGAACAGAAAAAATACTAAATTTACCTGACGACACTGTAGAGATACCACCTCATATGATTTGTCAACAAGATATTATATCGGCAATATTTGAAGGGAGCATAAATAACGAAGAATATTCGGAGCTTGCCAACCAAGTCATACTGACGTGTAAAAATAAAGATGCATTAATACTCAATAATGAAATCTTAAAAAAAATTAATGCACCACAAAGAAATTATCACAGTGCTGATTCTGTACTTGCTGATGACAATGAAAGTCAGGCAAACTTTTCAACTGAATTCATTAACTCTTTAACTCCTTCTGGAATGCCACCACATATTTTGCAGCTAAAGAAAGGTGCAATTATCATGTTACTGCGAAATATGAACCCCAAAAAAGGCCTATGCAATGGCACAAGATTAATTGTTCAACAATTAAAGGACCATTTTATAGATGCTGAAATTTTAACTGGGACCCATAAAGGAGAGAGAGTTTTCATACCAAGAATAGATTTAGCACCAAGTGAAAGTAGTCTCCCTTTTATACTTCAAAGAAGACAATTTCCCATTATTATGGCATTTGCCATGACCATTAATAAATCACAAGGTCAGACTTTCAAATCTGTGGGTATTTACTTGGAAGAACCAGTTTTTGCACATGGTCAATTGTACGTTGCGTTGTCACGGTGCAAAAATCCACAGGCTATTAAAGTTTACATTGAAAACAATGAAAGTCAAGGTGATTTATTAGAAGATGGACGTATTTTTACTAAAAACATTGTCTACTATGAAGTACTATAACTTTGCAGGATACAAATTCAAGATGCCAACATTTTTTAAAAGCATTGCAAAATACATAACAATTGGTTGTTTAATTCAGTCATAATTAATGAAAGTACTGTTTACGAATGATTCGCCTCACAAAATACTTGCCTTGCATTGTTAGTAAAAATTATGTTAAAATGTTAAGTCACTATGTTAATGTTTCTAATGTTACAAGTTTAAAAAATATATTTGCAAGTTATTTCATTCTACAGATTACAAAGTGGATGTTAAGAGGTCAAGCACCTTTTAAGTCACAATGTAAATATTGTCTGTTATCTTAAGATTACTAACTACATTAATGTTTATCGCCAGTTTATGTGCTCAGTAATCAATTACTTTAATTACTTACGTTTTAAGCAGAGTTTTACTGTATGCCTTCCTCTACATTCAATGTATATTCAAGTTAACAATTATTGTGATAGAAATTGCATGTTAATACTGATTAATTTAAAGGTCAATTGTTTTTACGTTCAAATGTTAATACTTTTAATAAAAAATTAGGTTACAAAATGTATTCGCTATGTTCCTGTTTATAATGTTCAAAATTATACAAATGTTTTGTCAACTTCTAAACTTACATAAAAAATAAAGTTAAAGTTTCAAAATATATACTTTGAAGGTTATTGCTTACATATATTTTAAACTTCATGGTAAAATTCGCAACGTTTCAAGAAGGCTTTTTACTTTTTGCTTTCCTATTCATTCAATGTATATTAAAGTTAACAATTCTTCAGATACAAATTACATTTTAAAAAACCATTACATCAACATTTTACAAAAATACACGTTCATATTAAAATACTTACAAGTGTCAAAAATATATGTTAATAACTAAACAACTTGACAAACATATACATCACATTGCCGTCATTTTTTGACGGGGAAGTCGCTAGTTCTATAATAAAAATGATGGGTAAAGAAATGGGTTTAAACCTTCAGACGGATTCGGATTTGACTGTCAATGCCTGTCCATGAGCAAGTGTCAGTAGGTTAATATATGTCACTTATCTGAGTGCACATTACACTAAAAATACACCCTGCTCGGTGTGAGCCTGTTCTGATAATGTGCAGTCAGGAAGTTTCCTTTGGACATCCAGAACTATCTCAGAGTGTGTTCGGTTGGGGGAGCTAGACACTATGGGCTCTATTCCATTGCCCAATTCGTAAATTTATACACACTTAAAATCACTCTTAATATTGCCACATACTCTTTTAGCTACTCGCAATCTGATTAAGAGTTCCCCGCCCACAATCACTATGGGGCGGCAAAACACGCAAAACCGGCCTTAGAACGCCATTGGTTTTAGCACAGCTCGAATATTATGAGCTCTAAATAATTAAAGTTACAAATAGTCGATATTCTATTAGACCTGTAGCGCTAGATCACAAATGAAGTCTGACCTGCAAATGGAAAAATTATCATGTTTCTGTAAAAAATATTATGAGTACTAAACAGAACACACAAGGGCTTTTTCATACACTTATTAGAGCTGTAACAACAATTAAACACTTAATACTGTACTATATACAAATGGGAAGGCATGGAAAAACATTAAAAATAATTACACAACAGCCTTGTGATATGTATTAACCCCTTGAGTCACTCTTGGGACTCAAGGGGTTAATACATATCACGAAACCCACATGGATTAGAACAGATGCTCTAATGCTTTTTTTAGAGTGCTAGATTACCTGATTGCGAGCTTCCAGCCTTATTAAATTGTGATTCGGCCAATTGAATAGGGCTCTATTTAAGCACATAGCACATTTTGTTTACAGAAGTTCTTAGCTAGTGAACTTCTATTCAAAAGCAAGGTCTTCACTAACTAAAAACTTGTGTAAAAGAATATGCTCTGTGCTTATATAGAGCCCTTTTCAATTGAAAGAATCACAATTTAATAAAGCTGTTAATCAGCACATATTAGCGCTAATTAATTTGTAGCCTCCGATTGCAGATTACTTCTAACTTCCGTATATTACTTATGTCATGATGGCGGTCTCATTTACTATTGGCTGTGTCTAAGAAGTAAATTAAAGGCTTGCTTATATATTGTCCGATCATATGATTGCACCACTTGATTTCAGACTTAAAAAGACAGGGTTTGCGAACTTAGGCTTAAGGAGGTAAGTTGTGATTTAGAGTCAACAGAATAAATCTAAACATTTAGAGCAAACATTTAGAGCAGGACTGAGGGGTCCACAAGAGGTCAAGGGAGGCCCAGGGTGCCGCAGGCCCACAAGGGGCCTAGTAAGCTTGCAGGGGATCACAGGGGGCCACAGGGGGCTGAGGGAGGCTGCAAAGGTCCACGAGGGGCCACAGGAGACTGAGGAGGAACACACAAGGCTGAGGGGGTATACAGGGTGCCGTGGGGGACACTGTATAATTCATAAAATAGGATTTGATTGGTTTATTAATCATGGTTTAACAATAAAAACAGCTTTTCAACAAAGAAAATCAACACAGCTTTTAAAACTCCCATTTTAAATTAGCATGGTTGTTTCCAGCCTTGTTGTTTCCTGGAGGTGAAAGACAATTTGCTTACAAGGCTTTTCTATTTTCTTGTACTTGTGTAGGTTTGCCTCCAAAATATAAACAGATAATATACTTCTATAATACATAAAGACCTATTTAAGGAGATTCCCTCTAAGTAGGCAAGAACAACTAAACATTTCTATCCGGTAGATCTACTCCTACCCCTTGAGCACCTGTTATGGGTTGCAGAGCAGCTTAACAATTTAAAAGGGCAACTTTTCTCGCTGTAAGTGCTCTTCATGGTGTGAAAGAGCACAAGATTGTATGTTAAAAATATCATTTTTTTTTTACGTCGGTTTACATACAAAGTGTATCCTGCCTACTGACTGTTAAATGTGTAAAACAGGACAGTGATTGATAGCAGTATTTCCCTGCACTCTGGAATGCACTGACTAGTTAACCCATTATTGACCTATTTAGGTGATTCCATGTTCAGCACAGATGGATTTGGTAAGGGTTAACCTCTTTTTTATCTTGAGCACTACCAGGAGCTGTAGCTGTGTGTCTGGCAGGCAGCAACACATGTTAACACAGATTTGATATCTCAGTGAAAAAATGTATTTCAACATGCTTTTAGGAGATCTTTATTGTGATGTGATCCAAATAGTTCTGAATTAAGTGGCCCTTTAAGTCTAAAAATGTACACCTATGTTTTAAAACCTACATTGTACTTATTTACTTCAAATACTGTTTTTAATTTTTCATCAAAAACTAAACAAACAAATGAAACCCTATTGTATGAGCACTACAGTGATCCCTTATTTAGTATAAATATGAATAATGCTGTGTATGTAATACAAACGATTACCTGTCCAGTATCGTTCCATAGTTTCATCCTACATGATTACAAATAATCCGAATCTCACACTGGTAGGGGGTATAGCTGCATTAGCTGTGAATAATTAGATTTCCACTATCATTTCTCCCAACAAAATGATGATGCTCATGTTGGGATTTAAGAGAAGAATGAACCTGGACCTCTTCAGTTTCCAGTGAGGGAACATTTCTCATAGAGAAAGTAGAACAGTTTAATTCAGGAACTCACTAACAGAGCTGCTCAGGAAGATTAAATACAGTGAAAGGGAGAAAGTAGATATTGGAGACCGAAATAAAAAATCATGTTATGCTGCCATGGCCATAGCGCGGGTATCATTCTGCCCGGTGTGCTAGGAGGACCAGCATGTATCCTATATCCTGCAGCTTATGGCTCAAGCATTTACTGCAGGAGTTAAAGAAAAAGTTGTCAAGCAGAACAAGTTTTTGTTTGTGGATTTAGCCCAAGATGAATATAAGAGTTTCTGCTGACCTACTTCTGAATATCAAGAGCGTGCTTACAAAGCTAGGAAAAGACATTTATAGTCAAGCAGCAATGTACTATTAAATGGAACTTGACGATATATGAGCATAAATGGCTCTATTTTGGTTTGGTCTTATATGAAAGCAAGTATAAGACAAAAGGGATTTATATTCTGGTTTAGTTATACGTCCACTATGGTCATTTGTTTTCTTTATGGTCTTTTGAATAACTTGATAAAAGTAAAAAAAAAAAGTTTTGGAAAGCTAAAAACTAAACACAACCTTCAAATGTGTAACTTTTACTGAATGGCCCCATTTTCCTTTCTCATCTGATTCTATATTCTATTTTCTCAGAACGGTTTGTCCTGAAAATTGAGTTTTTCATTAGTAGTGTTGAAAGCACTGGAAGGTGTAGTTCCTCAGAATGCTAATCAACAGAAAACAAAATGATAGGTCTCACGACAACACAATTGCATATAAAATGTAATAAACTAGAATGTTTTAGGCTCGGGATCTGCTAGTTACCTTCCAATGTGCACAGGGACGGCACCAGTCCAAAACATAGCTGTTGAGAACATTCAGTTAGAAGGTATCATTTTTCAACATTCTAAAAACATGGCGCCTATTTTCAAGTGTAATTCTTCACAATTGCATATTTTAAATACTGTAAATGAATCCACTGGTTCTTTAATATAGGAATGGATATATAAGATGCAGCAGTCAGGAATAACAGAGTTAAATGGAGCATCCTGGTGTAGTAGGCAGAGGTGTATAATACTGTTGGGTTCTTTGCTGATCCGGTGGTTATAATTTGGTGCTTTCACAGAGGTGACCTGAGTTGGATTTCAGTCAGGGAACCAAAAGTCACACCACCCTGCAGCCAAGCAGGGTTGAGCCTGGTCAGTACTTAGATGAGAGACCACCTAGGAATACCAGGAGCTGTATGCTGTGGCCCACTGGAGAAGGAACTGGCAACCCACTCCAGTATCTCTGCCATGATCATGGAATTAATGTGACTGGTGTGTTACGGTCCATGAGGTCATGGGGGCGAGGTGCAATGCTGTGTATTTTTGTTTTACATTTTTGTTTGCATAAAAAAAAAATCTGTAGTGTAGGGGACAACACAGCCCCCTGTGCCTATTTGGCAGCATACCCCCCCCCCCCAAGTCGTAAATTGTTGTGTGCCAGTTTAAATAAGAGCATTTCAACTGAAGTTCAAAGAGGTGGCAGTGTGGAACAGTTCAGCATGCTGGGGATATGTATCAGGGAAGAAAGTAAGCAAGAGAAAAAATGGCCGCCGAAAAAAACGGAAACGAGGCTACAGGACTCTAAAAGGGCAAAACACCTACGGATTTTCCGAAAAAGATAGACGCGATCCAAGAACAAGGATGCCAAATCAGCCACAGACGCGTATCACACATTAGGCGCCATTTTACAACACTAACTTACACAATGCGGAAGTACACAGCTACCCTAACGGATTTGGCTCGCGCACGCACACTATTACACTACACACTGCACACATTACTGACACTTACACAGCAGTTCCACAGCACTCAAAACACACATTGTATGCTGCAGCAACATCAAAACAGATTGAACGGTGAAGCATCTTGGAACAACAACAAAATTTACCGCCATTACAATCATATTGCCGTCATTTTTTGACAGGCAAGCCGCTAGTGTAGATATATTGGAAAGGGGAAAGGTTTGCTTTTATGGGAAAGGGTCTTTGGGAAAGGAGTAGTTATGGGAAGGGGTCTAGGGCAGGAGCACTGAGTGACTTGGCAGGGCCCAGCTCAAAACAAAAGACCAGCACCAGGTCCCTCTATTCTCTTGCTCCACCACTGTACTAGAATGTGGTTTGATTGCTTATCTTCACCTACTGGTCAGAAATAATAACCTGCAAATGGGAATGTTGTGTAATTTTTTTTTCAAAGGTCTACAAATTAGGGGTGGATGGGTGATTATATATGGGGGAATATGGGGGAATATGGGGTTGCAGTGTAGTTGTCCTACAGATCCTTGCAATTGGATGGCATGGACTGGGAGAACAAAAAGAGTTAGAGGAGTTGAAGAAGATTTTAAAAAAGGGTGGAAGAAATTTAAAAATAAGCAGAATTAGAATAACACTATCACGTGATAATATATATCTAGGATAAAAATGTGATGATGAACGTGGTATGGAAATCTGTCCAAGGCTGGATGGAGAGTGGCAGCGGCCTAGGGCGGGTTAGGACTTACAATAGAGCTTGAAGCTATAACTGTCCTTGTGATCCTATAGATAGGCTGGTGTATCTATTTCCATTTACTCTATATAAAGTGGTTTATGGAGAATGTAGGTCAAATTTATTTGTGGAATGTCCATGTTCTCAATGACATTCACTTTCCCTTTATTCACTATTGGTTTTATGTTTTAACAATTTTTGCTTTTATTATCCATCATAGGGCTTGACACTTCCCTCGGCTCCTACAATTTTAGATATTATACATAAAAAATATGACTGTCTCTTCATAAATCTGGCTAGCATCTCAGTTTAGTTTTGTTAACCCCTTACCAATCATATTTTGCTTTAGTTTCTCATTTTTTATGATTTAGTTATCTACATACAGGGAGTGCAGAATTATTAGGCAAGTTGTATTTTTGAGGATTAATTTTATTATTGAACAACAACCATGTTCTCAATGAACCCAAAAAACTCATTAATATCAAAGCTGAATATTTTTGGAAGTAGTTTTTAGTTTTAGCTATTTTAGGGGGATATCTGTGTGTGCAGGTGACTATTACTGTGCATAATTATTAGGCAACTTAACAAAAAACAAATATATACCCATTTCAATTATTTATTTTTACCAGTGAAACCAATTTAACATCTCAACATTCACAAATATACATTTCTGACATTCAAAAACAAAACAAAAACAAATCAGTGACCAATATAGCCACCTTTCTTTGCAAGGACACTCAAGAGCCTGCCATCCATGGATTCTGTCAGTGTTTTGATCTGTTCACCATCAACATTGCGTGCAGCAGCAACCACAGCCTCCCAGACACTGTTCAGAGAGGTGTACTGTTTCCCTCCTTGTAAATCTCACATTTGATGATGGACCACAGGTTCTCAATGGGGTTCAGATCAGGTGAACAAGGAGGCCATGTCATTAGATTTTCTTCTTTTATACCCTTTCTTGCCAGCCACGCTGTGAAATACTTGGACGCGTGTGATGGAGCATTGTCCTGCATGAAAATCATGTTTTTCTTGAAGGATGCAGACTTCTTCCTGTACCACTGCTTGAAGAAGGTGTCTTCCAGGAACTGGCAGTAGGACTGGGAGTTGAGCTTGACTCCATCCTCAACCGGAAATGGCCCCACAAGCTCATCTTTGATGATACCAGCCCAAACCAGTACTCCACCTCCACCTTGCTGGCGTCTGAGTCGGACTGGAGCTCTCTGCCCTTTACCAATCCAGCCACGGGCCCATCCATCTGGCCCATCAAGACTCACTCTCATTTCATCAGTCCAAAAACCTTAGAAAAATCAGTCTTGAGATATTTCTTGGCCCAGTCTTGACGTTTCTTGTGTGTCTTGTTCAGTGGTGGTCGTCTTTCAGCCTTTCTTACCTTGGCCATGTCTCTGAGTATTGCACACCTTGGGCTTTTGGGCACTCCAGTGATGTTGCAGCTCTGAAATATGGCCAAACTGGTGGCAAGTGGCATCGTGGCAGCTGCACGCTTGACTTTTATCAGTTCATGGGCAGTTATTTTGCGCCTTGGTTTTTCCACACGCTTCTTGCGATCCTGTTGACTATTTTGAATGAAACGCTTGATTGTTCGATGATCACGCTTCAGAAGCTTTGCAATTTTAAGAGTGCTGCATCCCTCTGCAAAATATCTCACTATTTTTGACTTTTCTGAGCCTGTCAAGTCCTTCTTTTGACCCATTTTGCCAAAGGAAATGAAGTTGCCTAATAATTATGCACACCTGATATAGGGTGTTGATGTCATTAGACCACACCCCTTATCATTACAGAGATGCACATCACCTAATATGCCTAATTCGTAGTAGGCTTTCGAGCCTATACAGCTTGGAGTAAGACAACATCCATAAAGAGGATGATGTGGTCAAAATACTCATTTGCCTAATAATTCTGCACTCCTTGTATATTTTATAAATTATTTTTATCATTGACATCATCTTCTACAATATGTATTCAGTTTTAGCTGCCAAGTTCTGGTTTTCTCTGTTGTCTTATATTTGAAATCAATAGGAATAATAAAAAAAATGTTTGTAATAAACTTCTAGAAACCCTAAGATTGATTTTAAAAAAAACAAATGTCAGCCCTTAACCTTGACAACAGTTAAGTTGTTAACTGGAAAACCATATTTAAAATTGATGTGGTTGAACAACATTATATAAAATTGCAGATTTAATATAATTCCATGCAATTTTTCAGGAACACAAAGATTTTATTGAAAGTACAGATAACACAGAGAAACAATTGGTTGTGTCAAAACACTTTTATCCTACAAGTTATTTCTCAATTTTTTTTTTGAAACTCCATAAAAGAAAAATGTAAAATAAATATATACCAACAAAAGTAACAATAATATGTAACATATTAAAAGGATCTAAAGAAAAAATAGCTTTAGTGTAATGGCTTTCATCAGCCAGCCCTGGATGTCTTATCTGTGAGCCCTAAGTGGGTTGGGTTGAGAAAGAGAATTGAGAAATTGAGTGAGAAAGAGGGATGAATAATGTGGTGCTGATGAGGAGGTTCCCTATTGGTCTGGTGATTAGGATTCAGTGGTTTCAATGCTGCCACCTGGGTTTGATTCCAGTCAGGGAACAAGAGGTCACGCCACCCTGAATCCAAGCAGGATTGGGCCTTTCAGTACTTGGATGAGAGACCAACTAGAAATACCAGAAGCTGTGGCCCACTGGAGAAGCAACCCACTCCAATATCTCTGCCATGAAAACCAAGTGGATCAGCATGGTGTGTTAAGGTCCATGAGGTCATGGAGAGGCGGACATAAATGAACAAAGCAAACAAATACAAAGCTGATGAGGAGAGACCAGCCTCCTTAAAACATTACCTCCATTAGTCATAGAACAAAGTTAGAGAATAACTAACAGAAATTTTAATTGTTGCCTTAATCAACATTTGTGCCTATTTAGTTACCCTATTCAAAATACCTTGACCTGAAAAAATGGTTTCCAGCACTTTAACTGAATGCCAAGGCCTTGAAAATCTTTTACTTTTTTAGACACCAATTCAACAGGACCTATTAGACTACCATGTTCTTATTGAAAGAAGCTCTACAATTGGGCTATATTCTAGAAGTTATTATCATACTGCCATGTGTCCCATATTGAATCCATGGTTTATTGCAAGAACCACCAAAGTAATGTAGGTAATTACACAAAGCAAGGTGTGGTTAATGGGGTCAAAATGACAGGTGGAGACAAACAGCCTTATTAAATTGCGTTTCCGCCTATTGAAAAGGGCTCTATATATGCACAGAGCATATTTTTTTACAGATGTTTTTAGTCCTTGCTTTTGGATAGAAGTTTACCAACTAAAAACTTCTGTAAAAAAATGCTCTGTGCTTATATAGAGCCCTTCAATTGGCTGAAAGTCTGGAGCAGTCAATTTTGTGGTACATAGAAATGGCATGAGTAGATTCATTTGGCTAGGCACACCCTGAAATGTTTGGGTCTAGCAAACCCCTTTATCTCAACCAACACTAAACAAATCCCTAGTCTATGTACCAGTTCATGCAATTTCTAATTCATATAAGTTCTAATTCATATTAAGATCAATAAAATAAGAACTAAAATAATGAACTAATGTTTCCATTAGGAGATTTTTTTTTTCAAAATAATTAATGACATAATTTGGGGTATTCTCCTAAATTAATCCACTGTACATATCCCTACATCACCTTGCTCCCCCATTGCTTTACTAAACTCCTATGTTCCACAATGCTCTCTATGATCCAAATCCCTCAAGACACATGGTCCCATTTCCACCCTCTGCCCAGTTCCTTCTATTCTTTCTTTCTCCTCTTTTCTTGAGCCTCTCCACTTGAATAAGCTCCCACTTCACATTAGATAGTTTCCAATCCTACACATTCCACATGTCCTTGAAGACCTGCCACACCCTACAATTCACAGTCTCTCAGCTTGACCTACTTTTCCTATGACCCTGACCTTGTTTTGGGCCGTTGCACCATTTCGGCAACAAACCCAAACCCCACTTCATGCTCTATTATGATAGTTCTATAAATGTATCCCTTTATATTTAAAATCCATGATGTACCATTTTTTACATTTTAAAGAGCCTTGGATAAAGACACTATATGAAAATAAATGTGATAGAGTTATTTTTTTTAATCCAGTAACCTGGTCATGCTTTCTAAGGGCCTCATTCTATTACGGCCGCAGCCGCTGCGGGGCCGCAAGGACCGGCCGTTAGCTTTACGGCTATTCTATTCCCCTCCGGCCGGGGACTCCGGCAGGCTTGCGGCCGGTGCCTTGCTATCTCTTGCGGCCGAGGAAAGCCTTTGATCTAAAACGGCCGCAAGGAAATCTTTGCAATTCAATTGCTCCGGGAACCCTGTCTGCAAGGCTAAAAACGAGCCGCAGCTTACTTGCAGCAAAGAGGTCTCGCTAGCACCAATTAAGCACATAAAAAAGCTCAAATAAAGCCATCCTGCACTTTGAGAAGACTATAAAGTGATATTCGGTGTTAGAAAAAATAGCACATAATTACCCTATACTCAAATCCGTAAAATATTTTATTTTTTTATATACGTAAAATATCCATGTAAAAAGTCCAGAGTGCTTGGAGCACCTCAGACACGCCCACGCCGCAGCCAGAAAATAAACAGTTAATTCGAACTCGGGTTTGGGCTGATGTGCAAGCTTGAGAGTGGGTTACTTTTAATCCCCAATATGATCCCTAGCATTTACAGAGCTGTACAGTGCAGGCTTGAATTTATTTTTGCGTTTTTAGATTTCAGAGCTTACGGCCGGTTCCAAGATATGCGGCCGGCCGTAAGGGGAGATCCTTGCGGGGCCGTATAATAGAATCGCGAGTTAACTGAACCCCTGCAAGGAATCGCAGCCTTACGGCCGATTTACGGCCGCTAATAGAATGAGGGCCTAAATCTCTACATTTCACAAAGCAGCTTCTCCTCTTCATATGAACTAGAGTCAATATGACTCAACTGGTTATTATCCAAATACATACATAGTGAACCATTACTGGAACTGAGAAAATGATTACTTAATTTGTCTACAGCATCAGTCATAAAATAGGCAATCACAATATAAATATATGAGCTATGATTAAGTCTCTCTACTTCTTGATCTACATATTCCTTTATGCTCAGAAATAAACAGTTGTCTGTATTAAGTATGGCAGCTACATGCTGGGTCCTCCCTGCTAATGCATTGATTCATTTCAATAATGTGAAAATAAGCAGAGATAATGCGTTCAGAAATAATTGCTATGTTAATCTGTTGCTGCCCTACACCGGAATTTAATTACTTTAGACTACCCTTGTTTGTATTTATGAGGATATTTACCCTTTTCGATATTAATATGGATCTTGGCAATTTATATTTATAGCAGCCAGCAAGGAACCTGTTTAAAGAGGGAGAACTTAAATTAACTGAAAAAACAGACGCAGCATAAATAACATTGTTTTAAGATAAATAGAAGGAAGACAGTTTCAAGATAGCCTTTGAAGATCTTCCTAACCTGCCTTTAATTTACACGGCATAGACCAAGACCCACTACATTTGGGTAAATGTCCCAAAGCCCCAATATTTCACTTTATTTACTGCTGCTATATTTAGATTACAGTACATATATATATCAGAGTATTACAGTATACAGCAATACAATTTTGTTGCAGAAATATTTAAATTAGCGTGAAAAAAATATATGTCTCCACTGTGCTTTTGTTGTCATTTTTATTAGTAGCTTCTTAAAGCAGCCATATGCAAAATCTTCCACAAAGTGTAGTAGCCGTGGATGTCCAGTAACCAAGATTAATTTTTAGATAGATAGGTATAAAGAAGGCAAAATGACTCCACAATACGCCAAACTATTTGTGGCAGATCTGGAAGAGACATTCTTATCTATATACATTCACAAACTGTGCATAACGTTACATAGATATCCATCAAAAACTAAAAATGAATTTTTCCTGCAGAATAGGTAAACTTTCTGGACACTACCATAACCATAGCAAATGGCATACTCCTCACCTGTATATCGGAAACCCACAGACAGATGCAGCTACCTACACAGCTCCAGTTTCCATTTCTCCCATACTAAACAAGCCATCATCCATAATCAAGCAACTAGATTCCATTGCATGTACTCAAACACTGAAGACAGTGATAAACACTTAAAAACACTGGGCCTCATTCTATTAGCGGCTGTAAATCGGCCGTAAGGCTGCGATTCCTTGCGGGGTTCAGTTAACTCACGATTCTATTATACGGCCCCGCAAAAATCTCCTTTTACGGCCGGCCGCATATCTTGGAACCGGCCGTAAGCTGTGAAATATAAAAACTCAAAAATAAATTCAAGCCTGCACTGTACAGCTCTGTAAATGCTAGGGATCATATTGGGGGACATGAGGATTAAAAGGAACCCCCTCTCAAGCTTGCACATCTGCCCAAACCCAAGTTCAAATTAACTGTTTATTTTCCGGCTGCGGCGTGGGCATGTCTGAAGTGCTCCAAGCACTCTGGACTTTTTACATGGATATTTTACGGATATTAAAAAATAAAATATTTTACGGATTTGAGTATAGGGTAATTATGTGCTATTTTTTCTAACACCTAAAATCCCTTTATAATCTTCTCAAAGTGCAGGATGGCTTTATTTGAGCTATTTTATGTGCTTAATTGGTGCTAGCGGGACCTCTTTCCTGCAAGTAAGCAGCGGCTCGCTTTTAGCCTTGCAGAGAGGTTTCCCGGAGCAATTGAATTGCAAATAGGAATTTCTTACGGCCGAAACTCTTGCGGCCATTTTAGATCAAAGGATTTCCTCCGGCGCAAGCGGCCGCAAGAGATAGCAAGGCACCGGCCGCAAGCCTGCCGGAGCCTCCGGCCGTAAGGGAATAGAATAGCCGAATAGCTTGCGGCCGGTCCTTGCGGCCCCGCAACGGCTGCGGCCGCTAATAGAATGAGGCCCACTGTGTGTATCTTTTGGACAGAAGGGTTATAAACCCTGCATCATTAACCAAAAATTAACCACTACCATTAAAAGACCCTGGTAACACCTATTAAAGTAGAAACAAAACTACTTCATGTACGCCACATGTTGTTGTTCAGTCCTTCATGAGTATCCAACTTTAAGCGATCATATGGACCACAGCACCCAGGCACATCTGTCTATGTTTCTGATAAATATAATAAAAAAGAGAACTTTATTTACACCAATAAAAAAATCAGAAAAATGCCATGAATCAACAGGCTTTACAATAAGTAAGGGATGGACCATATAAAATTACGATGCACAAACTCCAGTAATAACAAATCGATGACCACACACAAGGAGAGTCTTATGCCTCAATCAAGGAGACCGCCTGTCTGGAAGGCTATGGTGTTTCCCACAAGCGAACTCAGTTCCTAATATATTAGAGGTAATGCCAAACAAATTCCACAATATGGACAGAATTGGTCCAATGGACTAGCTAGTTGCTATGAAAGAGAAGGGGTGATACACATAAAACACATGCCCAAAAACTTAGCTCATCCACAGAAATAAGGTCAAGGTTTACTAGTTCATACTATGGTACTAAAGTCTGTAATGATTACAATGTAACACATGCACAGCTAAAATCAATTAGCCTATATATTGTTCAACCCACAATGGGGTACTTGTAACCCCTTATCATTAGTTGTTCCTAACCAAGGCCTTTGAAAACTCAAATGTAAGAAATTGGCTACATAGCACAATGAGAGGATTATTAGACATGGAACTACATTGGCAATAGAGTGAATATGAAGGAAGAGATAAAAAAGACACATCAGGGGATATATGTAATTTAGCTCTGTGGCCCTATGTAACTTGAGTGTAGTGGAGGTTCATTGGGACCCACTACACTACTACCCTGATGTGCCTCATTTTACCTCTCCATGATATGATACATAGACCTGTGAACTTAGTTATTTTTGGTGACTTTTATGAATTGTATACTGGTGTATTGTATTTTCTGTGATCTATTCCTGAGGATCAGTATAGACCAATTGGCATATGTCATTTATTCTCATGGACTTCTTCAATAGCTTATTTTGCTTGTTATGATGCATACCTCATAATCTATATATATATATATAAATTGGCATATGTAATCTATCATCTGTTTTTACAGACCTATTACAGTTCACACACAGATACTGTGTTGTCGATTTTGGTGCTATCTTGGCCTTAATCTTATTGTATGACATTGATACCGTTAATTGAGACAAAATAAAAGATTTAAGTGTGTTGGTCTATTTATTGGACCATGTTCTTAATACATCATTTTAATCATCTTTTTTATTGCTATATTTGTACATGTTAATTATTTGTATATGCCATCAATAAAGGTTATATTTGTTTGAATAATCTAGTTGGTCCTCTCTTCTAATCCTCTATATCATGGATGCTATACAATGGGAAAGTCTATGACCAGACATAAAAGGTGTCTTTCCTTTTTTCTTACCACGTTTTTTTAACAATATATTTTTACACTGCTGGCCATAACTCTAGTTACTTTGACATATATAGTATTTACCTAATTAAGAGTGTATTCAATATACTCTTACGTATCTTTTTTGTGATTATTTGAACCATTGTCACCCTCTAGTAGTATTACCGGCTCTCCTTTCTTTATTTTATTTCTAGGAGCCCTGGCTCTATGGATGGGATCAGGGTTTTGTGTATCAGGGTGCCTGGCCTGGTTAGCCCTAGGGCTGACAAACTACAATGTTCCACCATCCCTCCATGAGGGTACACGTTAGGGTAAAATAAGGAGCTTGTTTAAGCATTGCCATTGGTAACAGGGATAACACGATATCTTGCCTCATTGGCCTGGTCAAACGTAAGCAGCCTGCCAATTGGCTGAAAGTCAATCCAGTCAGGGAAACTGAAGCTCCAGCTTGAAAGTCTCCCTTGGTTTCAAAGTGAGCCAATCACACAAAAGCCTATAAGCCTGGGAAATACAAACAGGCCAATCACAGACAGGCCTCAAGTCTATGAGAAATAACATTGTAAAATCCGTCCCATAGACTTTCATCGTAACCGTCCTGGTTAGGTTTTAACAGTTGCTTTTTTATTGTAATCCTCTTTAGGATGGCTTTAGGCCGACCAATGCAGTTATTATAGCAGTTATTGCACCATATATTTCATTGACAGTATGTATAATATTCTGCATATGTGGTGAAAGATACAGTCTAGTAATAGATGAAAACAGGAATTGATAGGCTGGAAAATGTTGAGATCTTCCCAATGGTGGTACATGGCTATACACACTTCTTTAGCGATATTGGTCAATCCTCTTCCTCCTGGCCTATGAGGTGATGATGGGGGAAGTCAACAGTTTGGTGAGATATCCAACACCAAACTTTATGGTTTAAACTCAGTTAGGAGTATCCTTGAACTGTAGGAGCCACCTTACTAAACTTAATTATAGCTTTTCTAGAATTGTCGAATTACCAACCCTATCAACACTTTTACAGCAGCATATGCAGGCAAAAATAGTGCAAGTTGTAATAGTGTCACCTTCCAACATCCTGACATCTCCATCAGTGTCATCACACTATACAAGATTGGTAGAAAAGTGCGTGATCGATAGATAGATAGATAGATAGATACTTTGTGTTTCTGATAAACTCCCAATCTCAAAATGCAAGAAACGGTTTTGTTCTAAAATCTATACAAATTCAAAGCCATAAATACAATGTACAAAAATTTAAAAAACTTTCCCCCCAATAATATGAATTGAGAATAATTTAAAAAAAAATGTTTTCAGGTAAATTTCTTTCAAACAAGATATTGAAAAGTTTTGTTTTTTTTTAAATGCATAATTTAGAATTATTATTCTGTCAATTAAATGCCCAGATTCTGACAAGGACATGCTGGTTTCAGCATCTTTCTTTTTGGCACCCCAAAGTGAACAATTCTGCTACCATTGTTGATACTACCACAGGACACTTTCAGTGAAAGGGTTAATGCATTACATTATAAATTGCTATCTCTGATCCACAGAAGTGGATCTCGGACAAAAAAAGGTTTAATGAGTTTTATCTTACCTTAATGAACCAATATCCTTCAGCTATTAAAATACTGATTAGATAGTACATTTACACAGTGAGATGAAATTTCTTAAGGAGAAAGTAAGAGGATCTTTTTAGCTTACCAAGTCGATAACTTTAGTGGTGTTATGCATGGTTCAACAGGATTTCGCCACACCAAAGGCCTAGCCCTTATATATATATACATATATATTTTATTCCACTGGCTTCCCTTAGCCTCAAGAATAAAATGTAAAATCCCTAACTTACAAAGCCCTCAACAATCGCGCCACCCCTTACATCTCTGCTTTCATCTCCAAATACTCCCCCACCCGCCCTCTTCGTTCTGCTAATGACCTTCTTCTTTCTACAACTCTTGTCACCTCCTCTCACTCTTGCCTTCAGGACTTTTCTTGTGCTGCCCCAAGCCTCGGGAATTCCTTGCCTCGCTCCACCAGATTATCCTCTTGCCTCAAAACATTTAAAACCTCACTTGAATTGCATCTCTTTAAAGAACCGTATCACCTTCCACCCTAACACACTCCCTCTTTTACCACTCACTATACATTAGATTGTAAGTCTGCGAGTTTCTATCCTAAGTACTTGGACATTGAATTCCTAGCTCAAAGACTGTGCCCTCCTTGCTTTGCTATATGTTAATTTGTATTTATCTTTGTCTGAACTAAATTTATGTACAGCGATACGAAATATGTTTGTGCATTATAAATGAACTATAATAATAATAATAATAATAATAATAATAATAATAATAATAATAATAATAATAATAATAATAAATATATAAATATATAAATATATATATATATATATATATATATATATATATATATAGTGAGACCCTTCTGGATCGCTACCTTATAGTAGGGCTAGTGTACTCCAAGGAAACTTTGTGCTAATCCATGTAGGATCATACAAGAGGAGCAGGTCATAGTAGAGAGGTCAGACATATCGCTGTCTAATGGAGAAGGAACTGGCAATCCACTCCAGTATCTTTGCCAAGAAGACCTTATGGATAAACACAACCAGACGCAAGATGTGCCTGGCATGCTGCAGTCCATAGAGTCACAGACAGACTAGATTTGACAAAAACAACAGTGAGAGATTAAACCCATGTTTTCTACAGAGATACATCCATTTTTCATTCTCCTTATTATGCAGTTTCTTTTAATGGACATTTTTTGCAGCTAAACTTAATTGTCCATTTAAAAAAAACTAATTCTCTCTTTGTGGACTTTGTAACATTGCACAGGACTCAGATTTAGATGAAAGGAAGCAGACGATTGATTACACAGTATAGAAAACTTTCTTGCACACAAGGCCGAGGGAGACAAGCTGGAAAAATGAAAGAGAGATTTTAATTTGGAGAATATAAATTACCACCCAAAAGTGCAGCGTTGTGTTGATAGCAAACGGCCGGCGGGAGGACGGATGTCTGTACATAGTAATCTCAGAAAGATTTCCTGTTTATCTGATAACAAAGCAGATTTCTCAGGGGAAAGCATTTTAATTGGCACTTGCAATATGATTCGTGAGACAAACTTAGCACTAACTGTCTTAATATGCTGTAAAGGGCAAAACGCAATGGCTAACAGAAGAATATGGCCAAGATTTTGCAGGGAAATCTATAGAAGAAGCTGCTGATGATATATCTCTGTGGGGTGATAACTCCAGGAAAAAGGATCATGCTGTTTGGGAGTTTAGTTGTTGTTTCTGTTACAGATAATTCAGGACTGCAGGATATTCCCATTCCGATTTATAATTATATTGCCTCCTGGACCGAGCCCAAACTATACAACGCACTAACATTTTATTTGGATCGAAGATGGTCACAGCTTTATTTATATTAATCCTTGCCAGCAGTAGTTGCCAAGAGCAAAACACATTGCATAATACAAATATAATATGTGCCAGCCACAGGCATGAAGTCTGATGGACTCGTCCATAATTGCCAACCACTGGTGTACAGCCAATTATGCAAACTTCCAATTATTCCCAAGTTAAAGATCCACCACTGTTATACTGTGTTGCGATCACATTTCTACACCGCAAATGTCAAAAGGAGAGGTTCAACGTAAGGGAACCAAGCTAAGCATCAAGCCATGCAAAGAAGCCTACTGAAAATGTGTAAAGTCGAATGGCTTATTTATACAGCTTGGCTATAAAAAGAAAAATGCATAAAGTGTCCCTAAGGAATATAGATACAATGATTGCCCCTTACAGGGATTTAGAGCTTCTTTTACTCACACTTATAGAAAAAAAAAAGAAGTATCTGCTAGGAATTTATAACATTATTGGCAATTATAGGGCATTAGTCAAAGAATGTGATTTGTTGATAGCCAGTTGTAATAAAAATTAAAATAACATAATTGGTAGAAAGAATGCCTAGCTGATTAAATATAAAGTGAGCTTTTGGAGCATTATCACCTATTCATGAACCTAAGTCTGCATTTAGTAGGTTTGTACCACTACCGAAAGTAAGGGTATGTTTGTTATATGACTTGCGTACTTTCCAGTGAGGAGGAACGTTTAAGATTAAAATCTATTGACTACATAAAGGGATGCAATGTGAGGTGGGTGCGGAGAGGAGATGGGTGCTGTGTAGGGATGGATGCTGAGAGGGGTTGATTGTGGACAAGGACTTGGTGCTATGTAGGGACGAATGCCGAGAGTCACTGACTGCTATTTAGAGACTAAAATATTGCCCGTCAAAAAATGATGGCAATGAAATTGTAAGTGAGCTAATGCGGTTTGGTGTATAATAATC
The DNA here is from genome assembly GCA_027410445.1 of Discoglossus pictus. Taxonomy (NCBI): domain Eukaryota; kingdom Metazoa; phylum Chordata; class Amphibia; order Anura; family Alytidae; genus Discoglossus; species Discoglossus pictus. Next base: position 54,381,983 of record CM050175.1, read on the forward strand.
AAATAAATAATACAATAATAAAGTAATATACTTTACCCATTTTCAAGTAATATATGCAGGAAGCATTGTGTTGAAGAGCGGACAATCTGTTTTGATGTTCCGGCAGCATACAATGTGTGTTTTCCGTGCTGTGGAGCTGCTGTGTAAGTGTCAGCAATGTGTGTAGTGTAAATAGTGTGCGTGCGCGAGGAAAATCCGTTAGGGTAGCTGTGTACTTCCGGATTGTATAAGTTAGTGTTCTAAAATGGCGCCTAATGTGTGGTATGCGGCTGTGGCTGATTTAGCATCCTTGTTTTCGGATGTCGTCCGACTTTTTCTGAAAATCCGTAGGTGTTTGGTGGTGTTTTGCGTGTTTAGGGACCTTTAGCCTCATTTTCGTTTTGTTCGGCTGCCATTTTTTCTCTCGCTTAGGTGATTTTCGGGTGTCTAAACTTAAATCGAGGTGTAACTTCACTTGCAGAGGTCCTGTGTGCCCCCCCTGCTGTGGGTAAGCTTTTTATCTGTTTGTTGTGTGTATTTATTGTGTTTCTAATGTTTTTGGGGTTGCGCGGGTTGCGTCCTTTTCAGATCTCATACGTCTTTTTCGGAATATCCGTAGGTGTTTGGTGGTGTTTTGCGTCTTTAGACTGCTGTAGCCTCGTTTTCTTCGGTGGCCATTTTTTCTCTTGCTTAGGGGATTTTTGGGCGTCTAAACGGTTTGTTGTGTTACTTCAGTTTTCGAGGTCCTGTGCGCCCCCCTTGCTGTAGGTAGTCTTTTTATGTATTTGTTGTGTGTATTTATTTTGTTTTTCATGTTTTCATGTGTGCAGGTTTCGGCCGCTTTTTGCGAGGTCGTAATGGGTCGTAACGTCTCGTATTTTGGTTTGCAGCCCTTGGTTTGCAGCCCTCGGTTTGCGTTAGCAACAGCCCGCATTCTCACAATTATATATGTGATGGTATATGTATGAGCTGTTATGGGAAGGGGTCTTGGGGAGCGGCACTAAGTGAGTTGGCACCAGGAAGGGCCCCGTGCAAAAGAAAATAAATAATTTTACAAACCCCTCTCAGGGAGGGGTCCCAAGTTTTTCTTTGCTACAGGGCCGTCCATTCGCTAGCTCCACCCCTGAGTTATATACATGGTTCGGTCTTCTTCAGCAGCTCATAGCACCTAACCTACAGATGCCTTAAAGAAATAAAAAGCAAGTGCTGAAGCATAGTGGACCCGTAAAAGAGAATATTGTGTTATCTGATGCCCTGGTTGATCTCACCTGGTCAGTAAAAGTGGGGGCAAGAGAGAGAGAAAACAGGAGGACAAAGAGAGATGGAAAAGATATAGAGATGGAGAGAGATAAAGAGAGGGAGATGGGGAGAGAGAAAAAGAAGAGAGAGAAAAAAAGCTATTTTTTATGCATTGTGAGCTTTTACTGTTTTACCAGCAATCATCACCATGGAAACCAAAGAATTCCCTAATAGTTACCAGGCCAGGGTTTAAATAAAAAGGCCACAAACAAATTAAATATTTGCTTTTTCATAGCAGCCAATATTTATAATCCCTCATGAGTATTCCCTTCATTTAATTCCTTATTGTTTAGTATAATTTCATTATTCCCAATATAGTAACCTCTATAAACTTCTGGGGCATCGGCTTAATGTGTCCCCGTTCCATCAATTACTTCATCATATCAGAAACATATTTCAAGGAACATTAGGCCTAGTCGGCTGAAGTAATCTCTACCGTAATAAGATAGTATATGAACAAACAGTTTGTTTAGAAGAGGAGATGTCGGCCACGTTCAGGCAATGTCCAATGTCTTTATCTGTAGTGATACGTGGCTATTATATGCCCATGGTAGATATCTTAATTATTAGACATTGCTAATTAATACAATTGACATCCAGTGACTGAGAAACCAATATTTAATATTCAATTTGTTTCAAAGCTCATATTCAGTAGCTGTTTGTCTCCTCCCACTAAAGGTGAATTGGAGGTGATGCCTCTGGCTGGCGGTCTGTGCGAATAAGGAAGAGGAACAACCTCAGTCTGGCCATGATTTACCACTATGGTTAAAAACATAAAAAAAGCCTTTTGATGATGTATTACACTTTGCAGTTTTACTTTATTACTTTTATATGTAATTTAGGCTACTGTGAAACCTAACATTTTTGTTTTCTGTGTTCTATTACAAGGGGTGGGAAAAGACTTTAAATACATAGGAATTTTGTATGCCTAATGACAATTTGGCATCTATGGCTGTCAATACATTCATCGGAGTCTAAAAGAAGGTTCCTTGGGTTAAAATGACACATGCTGTTGAGACAGAAGCTGCATAAAGCAAGCTCAGTAAATAATAAATTGTATATAAAAATGAAAACATTTTAAAAAGGTTGCATTTTTTTATTTTCTTTCTAAAAACATTTGAACAAAAAATAACTTCTAGGAAAAAAATACACTGGTCCTTCAATTACAGGGGTACTTTTTTAAGGCTGGGCTCATTTGCAACTGTTCTGTGATTATTTTTTTTTGGATTTATAAAATAAAAACAATACCTTCTTATAATAGTTTTTATTATACCTGAAGGTCAAGGGGGTACCACAAAAGATTTTGCATTGTCTGAAAATACATTTCTCATTTGTGTCCAGATTTTTGTTGAAAGCATCTGGCTATGTGTCAACATTTGAGAGGCACATCGTGGCTGTGACTAGCGAAGCGCGTCAACACTCAAGCAATCCCAGCTTGACTTAACTTCTAAGTGTGGATACTCCATTGTTTGTGGATAAAAAAGGGCTGATGTGTGATTAGAGAGAGAGAGAGAGCAAGCAGGATATGAGGGTACAAAATAAAGCACTGATATTATATTTATTAACCCTCCACATTCCAGCTACTTTATAGTGGCAGTGATGAGTTAAATTGTCAATAACAGTAGGTAGAGAAGGGATGCTTAAGGGAGAGGAAGTGTTATATATACACACATACACATATAAGTGATATGTATATACATATAGACACACTTATGCACACACATATATCCGCCCAGTGTCTCAGAGTGCAAGTACTGTATTTCTGGGAAACCTGAGCAGGAAATTAGTTTATTAAATTATTTTTTAGACATTCAAATGAAATTACAAATATACTATTAATTTTCTATACTACTCTGTACGGTGGCAGGCTTCTATCACTCTTTTGCCTACCATTTACTATATACAGTTGATTCTCAGTTAACACACATGGGGATTGGTAGATGCCGGATAAATGTAGTTTCTGGTTGCTTGAGAGGATGCTCTGCTAAATATATTTGTCAGTGAGGGCTGTTCTAGCAGCAGCAGCAGCAGCATTCACTCCTCACTTACACACAGGTACGTTCGGCTGGAGGGTGCAGTGCTCAACTCGGGGAATGTAAGTATTTTGTGGCATGAAAACCTGACTCCTGACTTTTGTTTAGCCCTGTAAAAGTACATTTTTATTTAAAGTACTGTATTCATTTTTTTTTTTTGTGGTTGCTTGAGTTGTGATTAATTGAGAGTCTACTGTATATAGAAAATAAACAATACATTTCTGTTCACATTTAAATGTCTAAAAATAAGTAAAAAAAAACAATGGCCTCCATTCAATAGAGCTTTTGGCCGATCCAGTAGCCTGTAAGTGAGGTCACAAGCTAAATTTGCTATCCAATTGGCGTCTTTTTGCAAGCTCCAAAACGGCTTACGAGTATTGGACTAGAAAAATTGTTGATGGTTAAACTAGTAACTTATAGCCTCCTGAAGACTTCAAGGCAGCAAAACTTCTGATCGGGAAAATCGCATATAGCTATTCAATTGCAAAAATCAATCAACACCGCAGTCACAATCAAGCTCACGAATGCCAAATGGCAGCCCAAAGCTTGCGGGTTCCAAATAGGACCCGCAAAGGGTTTGCAGATAATTTGTAGCACTGCAAATGTCAATATCACCAATGCACTTTAAAATATGGGGAAAGCAATGGAAGGCATTATAATTACATACACAACAACTTCCAACTATTAAATACTAGGGTCCTCATTCAATTGCAATTTTGCCAATTGAATAGGGCTCTATATAAGCACATAACATATTTTTTGACCAAAGTTTTTACTTAGTGAAGACCTTGATTTTGGATAGAAGTTCAGTAACTAAAAAGTTCTGTATAAAAAATATGTTATGTGCTTATATAGAGCCCTATTCAATTGGCCAACTCAAAATTGAATGAGGCTATAGGTACTTGCCTGTCAACAATGACAGCCCATGTGTCTCTTTGCAGCATCTCCCCCTGTCCCTTCCCTGTGTTTTTTTTGCTCTGTGTGTGTGGTGAATGTTTGCGTGGCGCGCAGTGACTGCCGTTGGTTTAATTTTCAAAGTCCTGCGTGCCTGGCTTGTTCGTGTAAGTGTTACTGTCTTCAGCGTTGGGTATTTTGTACGTTTTGTGAGCATGGCGTTGCTGAGCCTCGTTTTCATGCGGTTTCTGAAATTTTACTTTTTTTGTCTGTTGTTTTCTTCCATGCTAAAGTGATTTTCGAATTACTTAAAACTCCAAATATGGGTGTTATTCGCTTGCAACCTCACTCCCAAGTTTCCTGTGTCTCCCCCTGTGCTGTGTGTTATAATTTTTTGTAGAGGATTTCTTATTTGTGGTGTGTTTTTAGAGATACGCGCTTGAACAACTGCTCTCCTCGCTTTGCAAGGCGTGCAGTTGCTTGCCCAAAAAGCTTATTGCAGCCTCAGTACTGTGCCGCTGGCTGCTCATTGCAGCCTAAGTACTGCTTTGCGAGGCTCGCAGTCTGATTGGGCCGCTGGCTCACGTCGCTTCGTGAGGGACGCAACTGCGTTACCAACATTGCAAACATTCTGAACAGTCGCAAAGATCCACAAATATATATGTGATAGCAAACAATTTTATTTTATTTTCCTCATAGGTTGTAATGGTCATGCATATGCCAATATGAAAAGCCATGTTTCAACAGGCGTAAAGCTATTAAAGACACACTTCCTGATTAAATAGAAACACAAATACATGCAAATGTCTGACATATTAACCTTTTCACACTCACAGAGGCTCTAATGTTCACTCTACAAATATAAAGATCATCTTTTATACATTTCACTCATCACATCTGCATTGGGACAACAAATAGTGGCCATATTACACCGCCACATCACATATATCAAGTACCAGGGGATCATTTCACATATGGTTGTTCAGTCCCTCAGTTGTGTCTGACTCGCTATGACCCTGTGGACTGCAGCACACCTACTATATCTGTGTGTACCCACAAGGTTTGCATGCCAAAGATACTGGAGTGGTTTGCCAGCTCCTTCTCCAGTGGACTGTGATTTGTCTGACCTCTCTACTATGACCTGCCACCAACAGCATATGAAATATATATGAGATATATTATTATATCTAATGCTATTATGACTATTATTATTGTTATATGTATTGATCACATAGTAACTAGGGCTCATTAGTTTACATATATAGGAATGTGACACAAATGTGATGTATGTGGATGTCCCATAACCCCAACCATTGAAAACGCACAGACACTGTTAGAACGGTATAACAAAGCCTTATTTCATACACAAAGCACAATCAGAAATGGTCAAGACTGTGCATTAATATCAGGGGTGTGGTGTGGAAGAGCAAGAGGCATGTTGTAAAAAGGGGATACCTACAGGGGGTAATATGATAGTCTAGAATAAGCATGATGCATAGCACCTACCAGGGTCACATGTAGTCACTACACGACTGCAACTGATTTCTGATGATCCTTTTATTCATCAGTTTCCACTCCATTTAATTGAAGAAACCATTAATGTGCATAGCACTTACAACTTGTCTAGATCTGTTCAATTAAATAGACGATTCAACCTCTGGACTGTGTGATCCAATCCAGTTTCACACATACAGTGTGGTGACAAAAGAAAAATCTAAAAAAAAAGTGGTCAACTAAAAAAAGGCGGAGAAGGATAACAAAAATATATAATCTACATGCATGTACAGTACAGTGCTAAATCCTGTAACTAACAATATACCAACTCAATTGATTCCCATCTGCAAGCATTACTAACTATTAGCTATGTTTCTGGATAATCAGCAATAGGGGAAAATACCCATTAATACAGAAAGGACACAAAGGTCAGCAGCCAGATTCACTGTTACTTACATCAGACCCAATCTGTTCAACAGAATCTGTTATCAGACTGATATTGAGGTCAGGATCACATGCTTCACTAGTGCATATACTAATGCTGGCTGTCAATAATATGCCATTGTGAGACTTTTTTTTGTCCACCTCCATATCGGTATTAGTCTACATTTCGGCTAACAACAATCATGTCTTAGATATCTGCCTATATGATAGCTTTAAGATTGTGGGAGCTACATGTTAAGGGGGTCCGTCATTGAAGGAATGTGTACATTTCCTTCACAATGCTTGCAGATGCGGAAGATGCCTTCATAAACCTGAATTGTACCTAAAACAAAAAAAGGAAAATAAAAAAGACAAAATCTAGAAAACAAGGACCTAAAAAATATAGGGACAGCAGCATCTCTTAACAGCATTCTTCGGTGACCATCAATTGGTGAAATGTTACACAGAACCCTATGTGCCCACAGAGAAGAGGATCATGGACCATGTGATGGAGGTAGCAATCTGCATACAAAATATCACCATCACATAGGGCAAGATCCAAGACTATGTAGCCAGGCTAGATTAGATTAACATTGTAACCAATAGATAGTCACTGAGGAGTGCTGTTGAGAAGGCACAAACATATGTGCAGCCCCTAGGTCTTCCTCCACCTAGAAACAGGGCCCAAATTCTCTGTGGCCAGCCGCCATCTCCCTGCTGGTGGGGTGGGGGGGGGGGGCAGGGGGAGGCAACCCCCCGGGAGGCAGTGGCACCTGAAGTGGCGGAGGCATGGTGGGAAAAGGGGCCGGGCTGCAGGTGGCCTGCGGGGAGCCACTGAGGTGGAGGAGGAAGGACTGGGTACGAGAACGTGTATCATGGCTTCAGCGGTCACAAATTACTGCTTTCTAAACTCTCCTGCTCTCTCTCCAACTCAAACCAACCACCAACATCGGGACCTGTGTGCTACTTCGTCAGAAAATACAACACTGTCAACGTATGGGTGGGTGGAATGCAAATTTATAATCTCCCTCTGTCAATCATCTGTGGCTAGATCACTTTCTATTGGCTGAGAGACTGTGTCACACTACTTTATACCGCAATTGGATCGTAACGGCTGATCGCATCTCGGTCAGCCCCTTAAAAGTTTGCAGCCGCAGGAGGTATTTATGGGATTGAGGCTTCATCCTGTAATTCGCACCCTTGCTCAATTGTATAGCATTGTAATCGGAGCCGAACGGGAGGTAGCAACACACCCGCAAACATATGGCCTACATCGATCAAGTTGCGGGCTTGCAATTGAATGGAGGCTATCGTTTCTGCTCAGAGTTCTAAGAAATACAGTTATTGCACTGGTCAGGGAGGTGAAAATGCACATATGAAAAATTAAACTAAATAATTTTAATTGAGGGTTCAAACTTACAGTGGATATAAAAAGTCTACACACCCCTGTAAAAATGTCAGGTTTCTGTGCTGTAGAAAAATGAGACAAAGATAAATCATTTCAGAACTTTTTCCACTTTTAATGTGACCTATAAACTGTACAACTCAATTGAAAAACAAACAAACTGAAATATTTTCGGTGGAGGGAAGAAAAAAAAAATAATGTGGTTGCATAAGTCTGCACATCCTCTTACAACTGGGGATGTAGCTGTGTTCAGAATTAAAAAATCACATTCCAAATCGTGTTAAATAGAAGTCGGCATACACCTGCCATCATTTAAAGTGCCTCTGATTAACCCCAAATAAAGTTCAGCTGCTCTAGTTGGTCTTTCCTGAAATGTTCTTAGTCGCATCCCACAGCAAAAGCCATGGTCCACAGAGAGCTTCCAAAGCATCAGAGGGATCTCATTGTTAAAAGGTATCAGTCAGGAGAAGGGTACAAAAGAATTTCCAAGGCATTAGATATACCATGGAACACAGTGAAGACACTCATCATCAAGTGGAGAAAATATGGCACAACAGTGACATTACCAAGAACTGGAACTCCCTCCAAAATTGATGAAAAGACGAGAAGAAAACTGGTCTGGGAGGCTACCAGCAACATTAAAGGAGCTGCAGGAATATCTGACAAGTACTGGTTGTGTGGTGCATATGACAACAATCTCCTGTATTCTTCATATGTCTGGGCTATGGGGTAGAGTGGCAAGACAAAAGCCTTTTCTTACGAAGAAAAACATCTGAGCCAGGCTACATTTTGCAAAAACACATCTGAAGTCTCCCAAAAGCATGTGGGAAAAGGTGTTATGGTCTGATGAAACCAAAGTTTAACTTTTTGGCCATAATTCCAAAAGATATGTTTGGCGCAAAAACAACACTGCACATCACCAAAAAAACACCATACCCACAGTGAAGCATGGTGGTGGCAGCATCATGCTTTGGGGCTGTTTTTCTTCAGCTGGAACTGGGGCCTTAGTTAAGATAGGGGGAATTATGAAGAGTTCCAAATACCAGTCAATATTGGCACAAAACCTTCACACTTCTGCTAGAAAGCTAAACATGAAAAACAACTTCATCTTTCAGCATGACAACGACCCAAAGCATGCATCCAAATCAACAAAGGAATGGCTTCACCAGAAGAAGATTAAAGTTTTGGAATGGCCCAGCTAGAGCCCAGACCTGAATCCGATTGAAAATCTGTGGGGTGATCTGAAGAGGGCTGTGCACAGGAGATGCCCTCGCAACTTGACAGATTTGGAGTGTTTTTGCAAAGAAGAGTGGGCAAATCTTGCCAAGTCAAAATGTGCCATGCTGATAGACTCATACCCAAAAAGACTGAATGCTGTAATAAAATGAAAAGGTGCTTCAACAAAGTATTAGTTTAAGGGTGTGCATACTTATGCAACCATATTTTTTTATTTTTAGATTTTTTCTTCCCTCCACCTAAAAGATTTCAGTTTGTTTTTCAATTGAGCTGTACAGCTTATAGGTCACAGTAAAAGGTGGAAAAAGTTCTGAAATGATTTATCTTTGTCTCATTTTTTTACAGCACAGAAACCTGACATTTTAACAGGGGTGTGTAGACTTTTTATATCCACTGTACATACATTCTATTCTTGATTTTAAGTGCAGGCATAGGGATGTCTCCAGGAGCACGTTTTTCTTATTTATTAATCCATCAGAGGTTAAAGTATTTGAGAGTGACCATTTCTGTTGTACAATACAGCAATATGTTGCATCATAGAAATCTCATTGTTCTTCCTTTGTAGGTAAATCCATGAGTAAACATGCAATGTGGGTCCATTGTAATTGCTCTGTTTATGGGGTCATTATTTTGTCATGATTACCTTTGCTGTACCATTATCAATTTAAGGTCCTTTAAGAGACTTATAATTTTAAAGTTTATAATCTGTTCAGTGCATGTCCTTTTCACTTTTTTATACATTTATTTTTGATGCATTGCTTTTACATTCCACTGTTTTAATTTATGTTGTTATAACTGTAGCTTTAATCTATTTTATTTTGTGCTTTTGCAGAGGTTTTATTTTAAATTATTAAAATTAAGAATTTTGCACATAGAGGCACCAATGTAAAAATGTATTAAACCAGAAATCAATGTCTGAATGAGTTGAGTCTTACTAAGAGGGTAATTAGAGAGGAAAAATAACATAAAGACTTTAATTAGAAAAAAATAAGTAATTGTTGATGCCAATGTGGGTCCCTGGAGACATCATTATACTTTGTAAAGGCTGCATATGTGAGAGGGGTTGTTAAAAATCTGCAGATGTTTCAGAAGAGGGTTGTAAAAAACGGGTACAAATGACCCTCCTCTTTTACTCCTACTTGCACTGTTCTAGATAAAAATGCATGTCTTTAGGCTAAACGATATGAAAAAGCACTAGCGGAGCTAGAGAATGGAGGTCATGGTGCAAAAATAAAAAGTTTGGGCCTCCGATCTGGGTGGTTGTAAAAAAAATATTTGGCACTGGGCCCCGTTGGAACCAAATCACTCAGGGCTCCTTCCCCAAACCACTTACAATAACTTCTCCACTCCAGAAGACCCCTTCCCATAATAGCAAACCTAGCACCCACCCCTCTTAGCATCCATCACCACCCAGAACTTGTCAGCACCCATCCCTATCTCCATTCTTCCTCTCTCACAAACCCCCCATACTCCCTATACTTTGCTGCCACTTTGTAGCCCTTGCTCTCTCACCTTCCCTGACACACATCCCCAGCATGCTGAACTTCTGCACAATGCCACCTTGTGGAGCTTCAGTAGAAATGCTCTTATATCAAAACAGGCACAAACCAATTTCAGATTGAGGGAGGGGTGTGCAGTCAAGGAGGCACATGGAGCCCAAAGGGGCCTGGGGGGGGGGGGGGTCTGTGGTGGGATGGACCAGTTTATGGGGCCCCAAATGTTAGTTTGTATTTCACAAACATTTTAGTTTTTTCCTAAACTACAGATGTGTTGTTATTTATTAATTGTTGATTTAGAATCTTCTGTCTCTTTTAGGCAGGAACATTGTTTGGGTGAATAGACCACACTATTAAGCAGTGAAATATCCCTTAACCCTTGTAAAGCATTTAATACTTAATTTAATTGCATCACATAAATAACAAAACATTTTTATGATTTTTGTGCTCTTCCATATCAGATAGAAATGATGTATGTTGAATTATTTACTTTTTTCTCATGCCTTGCCTCAACTTTAATAAAACTAAATAATGCATAGAAGTAAACTTTTATAAGTAACTGTATTAAATTCAAGTATTTTCTCTGTTTGCCGATGCAAGTGAAAAAGAAAGCAGATTGTTGATTAATTTTAATGGTGCTTTGATTTTCTATGTTTTCCCCCAAAATTGATTATTTAATCTCATAAAGTTGGTATTTAGAGATGTAAAGAAGACTTATGGAAGTCAATGAAAGATAAGTGATTGTGGCACAGCAATCTTTAAAGGCAGGTTAAGCTTCTCATATTTTATCCAATAAAAATGAAATAAACAAGATACTGCATTGCAGCTGTAAAGAGAGAATACATAGCCTCACTCCTGGGCTTTCATAAAATTACTGGCACTGAGTATGTGGAGCTCTCAATTAAGTATTTAAAATGTGTAATATTACTAATTTAACTCTGAGTTGCTGGGATACAGTTCTGATGAAGGATGCATGTTTGTACAAAACACATAATGTTATGATGTCATAAGCAGGGACGGAGATCCTACCAGTGCATGTGGTACAATGCACTGGGGCCCTCCTCAGGGGGGCCTGAGCCATTAAGTTAATTTTTGTATTTTATTTTTTGTAGCGTGGGCAATGATGTTATTCAACATCTTTGCACCGGTTCCCGCATACAGATTCATAAAATTCATTGGAGATCTCCACTAGGCCTATGTGGCCTACCGAGACCCCTGGAGATCAGCACTAGGCCCCTGGTGGTTACCTCTGTAACCAATTAGAATGTATGGATTTCAATCTGTATATTCTTACTGGTTAATAGACCCCAACCAGACAATTGGTGGGGGTCTATTAAAAATATGCAATTCTGATTGGCTGAAATATGACTGACAAATATATATGTTCGATATAAATGGTTTGAAGAGAGGAACCGTGGCTTCAATCAAGAAATAAGAGGACAAATTCTTCTAGCAATATGGTAATTCCCCCTTATTGAGGGCTGAAGATTGAGAACCATGGTTTAGTTGATGGTTGCAGGCCTAACAGGGGTCACATGTGTCTCCCTGGACCTGCAGTTATTGCTGGGGATCTCCCTGAGCTTAGTCTGATATCAAGAGATGGACCTAGTAGAGGTCTCTGGGGCTCTTCTGTTGCTAATTTATCTTCTAATACAACCAAGCACTGTACTTGCTTTTCCTACAGCTGTTTGGCTACTTCTAATATAATAACTAACTATCTGGCCCTATTCCTCTTCTATTGTGATTATCAAATTACCTATATTAAGTATTTAGTCTCCAATTGATTTTTAAGTACATATTTTTGCCTTTATCTACACTGAATTTTGGATCTCACATACTTGACCAGCGCTCTGGTTTCAAGAAATTATTACACATTTGATTGATATCTCCTTGAATTACATATGTGCATGTCATCTACAATGAGGCAAACCTTCCCTTAAAGTCCAGTAGTAAGATCACTAATAAATATATAAACAAACAGGCCACAGCACTGATCCCTGTGGCAATCAGCTGTTAACCACCCCTTCTCTGTCTGTATTCTATTAACTATAACTTTCTGACACCTATTGTTTGGAGAATGGCATGGTTGAGAGGTTTTGAATAACTGGTGTCAAAATATATGTTTTTGAAGTTGTAAGACGGACTCAAGTTGTATCTTGGTGTATGTTATGAACAGAAGGGCCCACTGGACTATTTGGGGTTTATCAGTTGTTATATGTGTGGTCGGAGGGTGTTGGAGACTTGCTTGGCAGTTGTATCATGGGTGTGGTGCATACATGTAGTTGTATCATGGATGTGGTGGGTGCATGTGGTGCTGTCATTAATTAACATTGGAATACTGTATTTGTGTTTGAAATAGGATAGTTGGCTATGCTTAAATAATAAAGTTAATGCAGTCATATGGGACAAAGGGTTAAATATTTTAAATAATTTATATGGCCCTACGATCGGCTACGTGTGAAGGCTCTAGCTTTAGTCATGAAGGGGGGAGCAAGTTTTATGGCTCTGTAAGAGGAGAAAAAAAATGTGTAATGAGAACAAGAAAGCCATGTGGGTGAGGGGGTAGCAAGCTATTTGCCTAGGAGAATGGGCTAGACCTGGGGAGGGGGGTGGGGGCTTTGGTATTTTGTGTCATGTTTTTTTTTATATATATATATATATATATGTAACAAAGAAGGCAGTCTGATTTTGGACACACTAAACAAAGGTGGTGTCGGAGTCTACTTGTACTAATTAAAGGTACATGTTGTGTGATTCTTAGATCCTAAGAAAAGGGGTCTGATGGTGCCGGTCTCATCACAAATGATGCTGTCATCTGAAGTGTGGGCTGGTGTCGAGATCTGAACAAAAAGTTGCGACCCATACAGAGAGAAAGAATTTAAGTTAATTAGTCCCCCAAATCTGGCGGGCATAACAGTGTAATACCAAAGACATGATAAAACATAACATAATTGAAAAGGATCTTACAGAATATCAAAAACTACATTACTTAATTTGGAGTAAGGTCAAAAGGACGTAAAAACACCTTCCCCAGTGGTACATTTTCTGGTTAAAACTTGGTTCAAAAATAATATTAAATGGGGATTAGTAAGGTTTCCCTCTCCACTATCTCCTTTAATAACCCTAAATGAAGGAACTTTTAAATGCAGTAAAATTAACTGGGAGAGATGGAACCTTAAGAAGTCCGCAGACTAGTGTTGTCGCGAAACATCAAATTTTCGGTTCGCGGACAGCGGACGCGAACTTCCATCAAATGTTCGCAAACGGGCGAACCGCCATAGACTTCAATGGGTAGGCAAATTTGAAAACCCACAGGGACTCTTTCTGGCCACAATAGTGATGGGAAAGTTGTTTCAAGGGGACTAACACCTGCACTGTGGCATGCCCGAGGGGGATCCATGGCAAAACTCCCACGGAAAATTACATAGTTGATGCAGAGTCTGGTTTTAAGCCATAAAGGGCATAAATCACCTAACATTCCTAAATTGTTTGGAATAACTTGTTTTAAAACATCAGGTATGATGTTGCATATTGATCAGGTAGTGTAAGGGTTACACCCGCTTCACAGTAACAGACCAATCTCCCCGTTTAATGCACCGCAAACAACCGCAAACAGTCCCTTTGCACAACCGCGAACTCCCCATTTGCACAAGGTTGGATACCAAGCTAGCCATGTCCCGTTCCTTGTCCTCACTGATGTCATTGAAGGTCTCTTCCTCCACCCAGCCACCAAGGGTCCCCGAAAGGTGACAACAAGCCCCCTGGGACGCCTGCTGTGTTTGGTCTTCCACCTCCTCAAAGCCACCTTCCTCCTCTGACTCCTCTTCTTCAGACTCCTCTCTCTGCGTTGCCTCTGTCTGCGTTATTATAAGGTGTGTACTGTTAAGTAGTACTATTCCTATCGGTTTAATCCCTGTTACGTCCACTATTAGGGGACGTGTATATGGCATTGATTTTTAGAACAGGGAGATGGAAAAAGATGCTTGGTCGGTCCTCCTACTTCGAATTTGGGGCACTGCACGTGCAATGTAATGTGCCACTAGATATGAGTGTCACTGTGCACTGGCAAAAGTTGGCAGAGTAGGCGCTGTAGGCCTCACACACACGCCTGTAGGCAGGCAACTGATATTCAATCGATTACAGTCAAAAAAGTGTTGTTTTATGTCACTGTACACTACGGTTGCACCAGATATGACGTATCACTGTGCACTGGCAAAAGTTGGCAGAGTAGATGCAATAGGCTTCGCACACACGCCTGTAGGCAGGCAATTGCTATTCAATCTATTACAGTCAAAAAAGTGTTGTTTTATTTCACTGAGCACAATATAAGCTGTGAGCCTGACACAGGCAGGCAACTGAAATTAGATTACAGGAAAAAAAATGGTTGTTTTCAATGTATGGTACACCACCAGGCATGAGTAGTGAAAATAAGCACAATATAAGCTGTTAGATGTTAGCCTGTCACACACACACGCTGGTAGGCAGGCATATGCAATTAGATTACACAGAAAAAAAATATAAAATAAAATAAATGATGTTCTAGCCCTAAAAAGGGCTTTTTGGGTTGCTGTCCTTGCAGCAGATATCAGATGAGTCCTTAAGGTCTGTAATGGAAGCTAAATACACAGCCTGGCTATCTATGTCCCTATTAAATCTCCAGCAGCTACACTATCTGTCCTCTCACAACGAATGCAGCTTCATTATGATTCTAAAATGTATGCTGTCCTTCAGATGGAAGGCTCTGGAAGGGAGTGTATGCTGCTGATTGGCTGGAATGTGTCTGCTGACTGTGAGGTGCAGGGTCAAAGTTTCCTCAATGATAAAGTATAGGCGGCGAACCGAAAAGCGCATGTGTTCGCCGTCCACTTCGAATGCGAACATGCCAAAATCGCTGCGAATAGTCCGCGGGCGAACTGTCCGCGACATCTCTACAGCAGACTTGTTCTCAAATGGGAAAATAAAAACCTTTGAAGTACTTAGAGAAAATGGTCTCCCAGGAGTAAAATGGCTGGAAAATAATGCTTTATTTAAAGTTTTGTCTAATAATAATATAAACAACTAATAAGACCAATTACGAAATTTGAAATAGAAATGACAAAGGAAGGAAAGAAAAACACAATAACACAGCAACTAAAAATGTTAAGAGATATGAAAAAAGTAAAAAAATATATAAAAATTAGAAAATTGGAGGAAGAATTGGGAATGCAATGGAGACACACTCCATCGTATAAAGCTTTTCAGTTGACCGCCAATACTCTAAAATGTGTTAACTTAAAAGAAACGTATTTTAAAGTTATCCAAAGATGGCACTTAGTACCAAGCCAAATCTCTAAATTTAGTGAAGGAAATAATATAGATCTTTGCTGGAGATGTGGATCTGAAACAGGTTCTTTTGAACACATATGGTGGAAATGTGAAATTGTGCATAGTTTTGGTCTTCATGTATAGATAATATGAAAAGTATTGTAAAGTGTGATATTGATTTTACACCTGAATTTGCGTTGTTCCACATATTTACAGATGATATGGATTGTTAAGTTAAATACATCTTAGTTCACATCTTATTAACCATGAAACGACTGATCGCTTTAAATTGGAAAAAAAAACAACTCTTCCCACGTGGGAAAAAAATATATAGCCTTATTCAATTAGCTACTTCCAAATGCCTTTAACTCATAAATTTGTCTTTGGGTGTTTTTTTTTTAATAAATGTTTATATGCATCCTATTGACTTAAGAATTAATTAGTGCCAAGAAGTAATATTTGCCGAATATGTAGCAATATTAGAAGTGATTTTAAGTGTGTATAAATTTACGAATTTGGCAATTGAATCAGGCCAATAGGGTCTAGAAATAGAGTTGTCGAAAAAGATTTAATTGCATTTAACCTGAATACACAACTGAAAACTAATATCGCCTGGAAAATGTGGGATGACTACATAGAAACATTTAACTAACTCATGGCTCACTTCCGCATTCTGTATTCAGTGGACTTAAAGATCAAAATGTATTGACGGAAAATAAGTATGTAAGTTTATGTTAGGTATGGTCTTATATATGTATTGGTGAGTGAGTATATATGTTTTTGGGTTTGTTGATTGGTAATAGGTGTTTGTTGATTGGTTGTAGGTGTTTGTTGATTGGTAGTAGGTGTTAAACTTTAGAAGGCAGACCATTAATCTTCTTCGATCAGGTCTTTGAATAAGAAAAACTTGTGTTTCCCAAGACATGTAACTCATATGTTGCCCTATAACCAACTTTATTTTCTACTGCACTACTGGTGCAATCTACAGTCACCCAATGTAATATAATTTACTTTACTATGTGAATAGTTAAGTTTATTTCTGAAATTGTGGCAATATGCTGCAGGCCCTGTCCCTCTCAGTCCAAGGGACACTTCAGTAATCTGCAGTCCCTTTGCTCTGTTCAATGATAAGATCTGCCTTTCAACTGCTAACTCTATTTTTCAAACACACAGGGACTGCATGGGGATTTGTCTTCAAAAGCCATGTGTTTTCTTCTTTTCTGTTTTATTCTGCAGCTCAGACATCCCGAAAACCTTTCCTAATGGGATAGAGTAATTGCTCTGCGCTGATACCTTTGTTCATCAGCATAATTTAAAATGGCAAAAGGGACAATGGAATTACTTTGCAGTTAATCCCTCTCTAAAGAAATATACTTGATTTAATAATAGAACAGTATCTTTTTGCAAGAATAGCTAGGTGAATATAAATAAGAAAGGTTTATTAATTAGAAAATTCAAATGGTTAGACTTGTAGACTATAGATACTGGTGAAGTGGTAAGTAATATCATTTTTTATTATAATACAAAGTGCTGTTATTGCAATTTAAAGAACCACTGTAGTATAATTGTTATTATAATATCATATATTGTAATGTTACAAATGTGTCTGCACAGACACAATGACAACAATCGCAGTATCCCACATAGACATTTTATCCCCCCAAAAAAAACACTGTTCAAAACCTTAAAGTCAAAACCTTAAAGTCAAGACCATAATATTTCAGTATAATATGATGCACCATTATCCCTGTTTAATATGAAGTAATGCTATTCTAGTAACAATGTCCCAGCATAAGAAGAAGCAAGGCAGTTTCATTATTCCAGCATAATATAAAGCTATATGTTTAAGGTATAATATGCAATAATGTTATTTTAATGTAATATGAAGCAATGCCATTCTAGTACAATTACTGCAGTATTATCTGAAGATACACTGTTCAACTATTTTTATTCATATTAAGGCATATTCCTAATGTATAATATGGAGTAATATTATTTCAGTATAACATGAAGAAATGCTATCCTAGTAAAATGATTCTGGTATAATACAAAATAACTATTTTCCCAATATTAATAGTTCAGCATAATATGAAGGATTATTCTTCAAGTAATTTTATTCTGGTATAAAATGATTAAATATTTCAGCACAATATGAAGCAATATTTTTTAAGTGTTATGTCAAACAAATATTATTCCACTATAACAAAATGTTATTTCATATTGAGGAGGGTTTGTGCAGCAAAAGAAAAAAAGGAAATTGTACGAGATGTGAGATATTGGGTTATTTATTCAGTGTGTTGACTGGTAACCTTCATAGCTGCAGCATCAACTCTTTGACAAATTCTTTATCAAGAAATGGTGCAACCATCAGCCAAACCGCCGAGCTGACAGCATCCCAGCGAGATACCATTTGTCACCAATGTCACTGTTAATTTAGACTACACTGTGTAAGGCCACACACACAAGTGGATTAAGGTTCACTGCCTTAAACAAATGCTCAGACTTAATATATGTCAGCAATCTCTGTCTACATCACTCTTTCCTCACTCATCTATCTTTATTTCTTTTTAGTGTTCTGCCTTCTTCCTTTTTTTGCTTACTTTTCTCCTTCCGTATTTTCTTCCATCAGGCCCTTCTTCCTTTCTTCTCACACTCTAATTTCTTTAGTCTCTCATCCTTCATCCGCTCCCTCCATTCCACTTTCTTTTTCTCAATCCTTATAACTGCTTATTAATAAGAGGGTAATTGGCGGAGCCTTATAAGCCACTGAATAGATGCCAGTGTATACATTTTCAAACATTTGGAGAGTTGGTTTGATTGAGTTTGCATTTTTTTGTAAAAATCAAAAGATATCCATGTTAGCCCACAGATATACTATGGGCCAATATATTGCTACCTTTCTGTAATTAAAAGTGGGACTGCCTCAAGCTCTGTGAACAGCAAAATAGGGATCTATCACGTTGTGTATGCGCAAGAAATCGCCAGCACGGTTCCAGGGAAGGCCTACAATTATTCCTCCCTTCGATGTGGCGCAACTATACAGCGCTGAATCGACAGGGAGGCCTCAGGCGCGCCTCTCATAGCTCAAGGCCTCTTTTGCCGGCTCGCCTTATATGCAATGTGCAGCAGTATTCCGAAAATCGGCAGCACCATCTAGGGGTTGGTGGCGACACTGCTGCTGATTGGCTGCTACCAATCTTTTGCGTAGGGGAAGAAGGAAAGGACCCAAAACAGTGACAATATAAATATTAGTGTATAGCAAACAGTGGCAATATAGATATATGTGACTTGGAACCCCTAAGAATTGGGGTTATTTGGGAAACTTCCTATGATTATTAACAACCTCTAAATGAGTAAGGATCTATATGTTTTGGTGATAGTGCCCTAATATATTACAGATTATCATGCCAGTTCTCTAACAGCATTCAAAATTACAGTATTCCTTTTATTAAATCTACAAACCACGTCGCAAAAAAGAAGCGTTTAAAAAGTATGTGTACTGCAACCCCTGATTGGAAAATAGACATTGGTCCAATTAGAGTTATCTTACATGCAGCCCTCATTTGGAATATGGAGTACAATTTTGGGCACCACTTCATAAAAAGGACATTTTAGAGCTGGAAAAAGTACAGAGAAGAACAACAAAACTAATAAGGGGAATGGAGGGGCTAAGTTATGAAGAAAGACTAACCAAATTAAACTTATTTTCTCTAGAAAAAAGGCGTCTAAGAGGGGATATGATTACCTTATATAAATACATCCAGGGTCAGTATAAAGATTTGTCGGGGGAGCTTTTTGTGCCAAGAGGTTTTAAAGTGACAAGAGGACATCCCTTGAGGTTAGAAGTAAAAAGATTCCACCTCAAAGAAAGAAAAGGGTTCTTCACAGTAAGGGTGGTTAATCTGTGGAATTCTCTATCGGAGGAGGTGGTGACAGAGGGTTCAATAGATAACTTTAAAAGGGGAGTAGATTTATTTCTAATAAAAAAGGGTATTCAGGGTTATCATGGATAATTAGAGAGACAGTAATGATCCAAATTTTTTACATTTCCCCTTGAGACAATTGGCTAAGTCTTGCTTGTTTTTTTTTCTATTTGCCTTCCTCTGGACTAATTAATAATAATAAAAAAAAAAAAAAAAACATTAAATAATTGATTAATAATTAATTAACAACTAATGAATTAATAGTTAATCCGCATATTGCAGATCAGAGGAGATCTTAATAGGTTGAACTTGATGGACTGAAAGTCTTTTTTCAACCTTAAATACTATGAAAAATACTATGTAACTATATGTAGCATACGTAACCTATAATTACATATAGTAGGGCAATGTCACATTTAATATGGGAAGAATGCCCAATAGATTATTGAAGTAATCCAGGGGAATTATGTATAGAAACAATCCTTATTTGCACATGCAAATCATAGGATATGCTTTAACACAAAAACTAAGATTAAAAAAGAGAATGCATATAAATGCTTATAAAAACAATCACAATGAACACTGGGTATGGATATTAGTAAAGTTCCTCAATAATATCAACAGAATAAAGTCTATAGTGGTCACATACAATATGCAATAACACACTGTGGTAAGAAAAATAATGGGGGTTGTGAAAGACCCCTCTTACCCACAGCACCTAGCACGGAGGTGCAAAGTAGGCGTTTGTGCCTTACTAGGCCACAGTCTTCATTATCCACCTGTTAATATTGCAGAGTAGAGGTGATCCAAAAATAAGGAATAAGTTGATAATCAAAAGGTAATATTAAAGCCCCAAATGAGCAATTAATCCATCCCAGTGATATGTGATGTGTAATGTGTAATTTGCCAACCGGTTTCACCAAAAACTGGCTTCCTCAGGGCATAAACTACTTTATTTGCTTGACACTATTTATAGGAAGCAAACAGGCCCCTTTTTTGCAGGCTTCCTGACAATTTCCCTTCCTGCTATAGTGTGATTGGCTCGCCAGCATCATGTGCACTGAGAAATGCACATTGGCGGTCTCAAAGGAGAAGTGTTATTTTTAGGCAAATCGGTCGTCACTACGTTCCAGCGTGGAATGCAAAATGGCGGCCGTCATAAGGGATCCCGATCTAAATCGGATATCCCATTAACTGACAGTATTATCACTTCCGCGTTCCACTCTGGAATGCAGGACAAAGGCCCTTAGTGGCCAAAAAGCAGAAGAATAATCAAAAACAGGTATTCTTGTAACTAGCTATATTATCACTTCCGCGTTTCACCCTGGAACGCAAAATGGCGCCCCTAATGGCCCAAAAAGTGGAGAGGCCCTCAGGGGATTGGAAAGTGGAAAATCTGAAGAGAATAAATAAATGAGCTATACATTCCACAATGGGGCACTGAGAAATAATTCTAAGGCTATATATTCATACATAATTATATTTCTTAAAGAGAAAGCTATTATGTCTTATTTAAGGTTTGCATTTACTTATAAAGTGAATGTATGAGAAGAAAGTGAACTAAATTATTAGTGAAATTGGGAAAATTAAATCTAAATTCCCACTGAATATCTCTTATTTAATATAAAAACTATTAATATTACAAAAGCAACCATAACGCTAATGGACTATACTACCATGTAGTGCTGATGTGATTATCATTTGGATTGACTCTAGCTAATATCTTGATTGTTTATAAAGAAAAAAAGAAGATTATATTACAACATGAAGGCAGATGGATCTATCTTCTCAATTCTAAAGTCCCTGATGGTCTCAATGAGGGTTTACATTTACACCTTTTATTTAGTTAGTACACTCCATATTTAGTCAGATCGTTTTTTTCTCATTTTACAAATCACTACCCCATTTTTCACAGTTCACCTTAGTCCACAAATATTAATATCTGAGAAAATACTTTACTAAATGGTAGTATATTCCATTAGCATTATAGTCGCTTTAGTAATATTAATAGATTTTATATTATTATTTTTTACTTAAAAGCATATCCTATGATTTGCATGAGCATAAATGAGGATTGCTTCTATACATAATTCCCCTGGATTACTTCAATAATCTATTGGGCATTCTTCCCATATTAAATGTGACATTGCCCTACTATATGTTATTATAGGTTACGTATGCTACATATGCTGCATGTAAGATAACTATAATTGGACCAATGTGTATTGCTCCAATCAGGGGTTGCAGTACATATACTTTTTAAACACCTCTTTTTTGCGACGTGGTTTGTAGATTTAATAAAAGGAATACTGTAATTTTGAATGTCATGAACAATTGTGCTTTAGTGCACTAAGTAATGTCCTAATTGTGATTTAGTTTATAATCTACTTAACAACTACTAGAAATCCTATTTTCCTACAAGAATGTGAACAGACCATTCAGTGGGACCAGTTATTCAAGTTGTCTTTTCTTTTATGTTAATAGTATTCAATACACTTTACTGGTTTCCACTGATCACACTATAATATCCTTGGTTATCTTGAATAACCAGTTGGATTCATTTCACTATTTGGTATCAGTTGGGCCCCAGTTTTTTTTTTTTTGCACTAGGGCCCTCCATTCTCTAGCTCTGCCACTGCTTCAACGTACCATTGTAGTAACCCAGCACTGTCCATACATTAAATCCATATTCAGTTTTTTAAACAAGCATTATTCAATATGAAACTTACTTTCAAACACAATCTTAGCCCACTATATAGTCAATAGGGGTCAGGGGGAAGCTTTGTCTAGCAGGAAGGCCAAATATTAGGCAAACAATTATTTCAACATTATGGTTTCCATTGGTGGGAGACTTACTGTAGTAGTTTTACTTGGCGATTAGCTTTTGGTGTGTGAGAAGCCTATTAGTAATTATCTGCTCTTATCAGATTCTTCTCAGCGCCTTTTTAGACTTGTCTCTCAACCAATGACCCAAGCTTAAAGAGAAGTGGAGGCAGACAGTCCGTCTGAAGGCTGACACTCTAATCCTTGAAACCGAATTCAATATTGCCATTACAAATCATTAAATATGAATATTACCAATATCCAGAGCATAATTAAAATATCTAGGCCCTCTTGTTATCACATAGCAGATGTCCTTTAGCTGGTGTTTACACATATGCTAAAGAGGCATGTGCGCAATTTACTGTATTTTTTTATACTATATGTATTTGTATTCTGTAATTTAGTTCTACAAGTACATTGAAATCCCACCTGGCGTGCTTTGAACTTCTAAAAATAAACTAAAGTGAGCAACAAAAAAAAACTATATAAAAAAAGGAAACAAGTCCACAGAGAGATAGCTGGGAAATAAAGACACTTGAAAGGTTTTCTCTGTTTCTCTGTATTAAATGTTCACTTTTTAAAGCTCAGTTGCCTTCAATCAGGCAAATTTCCAGCTATCTGCTGCATAATTTTATCTGTCGTTTGTCTGCTAAATTACTTTTTAGTTTCCTGTTGATTATACTTCAGTTGGACTTAGACGCTTATCTCTGGATTTAAATACACATATTCTGAAGAAACAAACTCCTTTCTGAGGACATTTGGAGGTGAGACTCACACTTAGTGTGGTTCTAGGTCTTACTTGTTACAAGTCTTTACAAAGCACTGCTAGAATAGCTACCAGTGTGAACTATACCACTGTAAATATCTTTTAAAAACATGTTGAAATACTTTTTGATTTACATGCTTTTTACACTAGGAAATCAAATCAAATAAAATGTGTGCTTTTGTCTTTGCAAGTCTGTCCACGTGCTGTTCTGTTTCAGTCCTGAAAGCAAACAATCAGGTTTTAGGAGGATTTTCCCCATTCAAATCAATGGTAAGGTTGTTGACTGACATCAGGCACCCACACAAGGGGGGAGAGAGGACAGAGAGAGCAAGGGGCAGAGGGAGAGAGGGACAGAGAGAGAGAGAATGAGAGAAAGAGAGAGAGAGAGAGAGAATGAGAGAAAGAGAAAGAAAGAGAGAGAAAGAGAGAGAGAAAGTTAAAGAAAGAGAGAGAGAGCGATAACAGAGATAGAGAAAGGGGACAGAGAAAGCAGACAGAGAGAGAGAGAGAGAGAGAGAGAGAGAGGATAGAGAAAGAGAGCGAAAGAAAGAGGACAGATACAGATAGAGAAAGGGGACAGAGAGAGGGACGGGGAGAGAGAGGGGAGAGAGAAAGAGAGAGGAGAGAGAGGGGACAGAGAGAAAGAGAGAGAGAGAGATGAGAGAGGGGACAGAGAGAAAGAGAGACAGATGAGAGAGGGGACAGAGAGAAAGCGAGACAGATGAGAGAGGGGACAGAGAGAAAGCGAGACAGATGAGAGAGGGGACAGAGAGAATGAGAGAGAGAGAGAGAGAGAGAGAGGAGAGGTGGGACAAAGAGAAAGAGTAGAGAGAGGACAGAGAGAAAAAGAGAGAGAAAGAACAGAGAGAGAGAGAACAGAGAAAAAAAGAGGAGAGAGAGGGGACAGAGAGAAAGAGGAGAGAGAGGGAACAGAGAGAAAGCTGAGAGAGGGGACAGAGTGAAAGAGAGAGAAGAGAGAGGGGACAGAGAAAAAAAGAGGAGAGAGAAAGAGAACAGACACAGAGGACAGAGAGTGGACAGGGAGAGAGAGACAGGGAGAGAGTGAGAGCAGACCAAAAGATAGGGACGGGGAGAGAAATAGAGAGAGAGACAGTGAGAGAGAGAAAAGGGACAGAGAGAGGACAGAGAGAAAGAAGAAGAAAAGAAAGAACATTGCCACATCACAGTGGGTGGGCAGGATAGAGTTTACAATAATTAACATTTTAAAAAGGTATGACTTTTAGTCTATTAAAAAAAACAAAAAACTTTTAAATCATTTTAAGATAAAATATTGTGCTCTTTCACCCCGGAAAGACCACGTGCAATTTGTAACGTGATCCTTTATATTTTTTGTTGCACGTATTGCAGCAATAAATCGGGGACCCACGTTTTATTTGAAGTGATGAACTTTCAAGAGATGTAACTCTTCAAGTAAAAAAGCTGTATTAATTAAATGTGAACAAATGATGTCTATTCTGACTATTCACAAAAGATTGTTTCATTTTGTAAAGATAAATACAATAAAACATCTTTGTTCTTAAGACAAACATTGTGTATTGTCTATTTTTAAAAAAATGATATAATTAAGAAGTAGAGGGGAAGAATGGAGTGAAAGAGGAATATGAGGGAATAAAAAGGGAAGCACAATATGAAATAACATAATTAACAAAAGCTATGTCTATAACATTTGAATGTCAATGTTTTGTTAATAAATATCCTTTTTAAATAAAAGAAAAATACAACACAAATGTCTAGCATTGTATCAAACATAGCACATCAAACCATGATTGCATTATAATATACCATGATCACCCAATAATATGAATTAAATAGTATCCTTAGTTATTTCTCTTAAAAGGTATCTGGACATGTCATGGTGCGCAACTTTCTCTAATCATCATACAATGGAGGAGGGAGAGGTGTGTAATGGGAAAAAAAGACTACACAGCCCATGATACTTTGCTGTAGAGACTGAATTCCTAGAAATTACAACAATGTTTTAGCTGCCTGTAATTGGCCAAAACGAACTACGAATTTAATGCTAATTTAGCTTGGATTTTCAGGGACATTCCTCAAAATCAACTGCCAGAAAACTGAAGAAATTTGTAAAGGTCAAGTAAAGTTTATTACTTTGCTTACTTAGGGAATAGAGGCTGAGGTGGGTGTAAGAATTAATAAAGCAATTTCGTGGCCATGGATTAGCAATCCTTGAGTAAAATTCCAAAGGGTGTAGGAGGGGAAGGAAAAAAAGGAAAAGAAAAAAAAAAAAAAAAAAAAAAATGATGAGGAAATATGTAGCTTAATATGCAATATCATACAGAAGGGGAGGGGGAGAAGAGAGAGAGAGGGGAAAGAAGAGGGATAGAGTAGGCTGCACCTATAGGAGGGCGTTATCAGGGTTTATTAAGTATATCACAAGTTCAAGGGAGTACCAATCCTAGGTATATTATTATATTGAATATAATCTTCCCCTCTCTTCATATTTAGAGGATTACCCCTCTCAAATCACTTTAGCAATGTATGTGAGAATATTTATTTGTGATTTTTGTGTTTATTCCTGTATGTTCTTTTTCTTTTTTGTTCACAGTTGATCATAATTAAGGAAATTTTGTTATCAACCCAGTCTCGGCACATAGTAATCTTCTTGTTTTTTCTTTTTTTTTTTTTTTTCTTTTCCTTCCTGTGCATAGGAATTATAGCACTCATGGCACGGAGCTACATAGATAGCCCAATTAGTCTCCCTTCCCGTGAGCCGAGAGGCGCATCTAGTGAATCAGTTAGCCAGGCAAGTCAAAATTTATCCTCAATATTAATATTTTGATTAATGACAACTCCCGAGAGCAATATAGTGAGTCTCTCTATCCCCGCCATGTTCTCTATGGAGTTATGGGGAACCTATCCAGCCATTTTCTACTATCAGGTAGTTGCTTTGCTAAATGTAATGTTATTTGTTATGTCTGTATTCACCTGTCAAGAGTATCTAGGAGGGTCTGTAAGAGCAGATTTCTGTTCTTTAGACTCCTATATATTCAATACAGGTGGGGGATGTATGTTGTAAACCCGATACCCGTGTGGACACTATATGGATTATGGGATGTACCAAGTAGATACATGATTTCTCAAATTTTGACCTATGCTTAAAAGGTTTAAAAATAGTTTCTCATAATGTTAATGGACTGAATTCCCCGACCAAAAGGAAAATAGCCTTCTTAAATTATACGAAAATCAAAGCAGACATATTGTGCCTGCAGGAAACTCACATGAAGAAAGATTCATCTAAGTATCTGGCCGATAAACAATACCCCTTTAATATACACTCGACTTTCACAAGTAAATCTAAGGGAGTATCTATAATGTTTAATAAAAGACTGCAGGTCTCCGAATTATTCTCAAAAATAGATCATCTAGGGAGATATATAATTTGGTCAGGGCATATCAATAATAGTCTGTTTACTATTGCAAATGTCTATCTGCCTAATAAAAATCAGATCAGCTATCTAAAAACCTTTCTGAAAGATCTATATAAATTAAAGAGAGGGCTGCTTATTCTATGTGGAGACTTTAATCAGATCAGGGACCCCCTTATGGATAAACAGAGGGCCCACAAGATCAAAACTGAAGTCAAAGAATGCAAAAATGTCATCGACTTCTCCAATATCTTGAATAGTTATGAACTATTCGACATATGGAGGGTCTTCCATCCTAATAGTAAAGATTATACATTCTTCTCGAATCGGTTTGAATCTTTATCCCGCATAGATTATATATTCTCTGATTCGAACACACTAAAATTGGTAGCGAAATCAGATATCATCTTAACACCCTGGTCAGACCACAGTATGAATTCTATCATTCTCATGGATTCTTTGGAATCAAAAGTATCAAAAAGTTGGAAATTCAATCCTATACTATTTAAAAATATAGACAATCTTGACGCAGTAAAAAAGGATACTCTGGAATTCTTTGAGCTTAATAAAGACACAGTGTCCTCCAGTAAGACATTATGGTGCTCCTATAAAGCATATATTAGGGGTACTATAATTTCCAGGATGGCAGTCCTAAATAAGCAAAGGGGTCTACCTCTTAAAACCTTATATATTGAACTAGAGAAACTCCATCAGCTTAACAAAAGGAGCCCAAATAAAAATATTGGACTCCAAATAAATACACTAAATAACCAAATAAATCGCATCCTACAATCCCAGGCAGACAACCTCCTTTGGAGACTGCAACAATCTAACTTTCTCTTTGGTAACAAAACAGGTAAAATTCTCGGGAATAGATTAAAGAAACAGCGAAACTTCAATAGGATCTTAAAAATAGTAGATAATGAGAAAAAAGTCCACATGATCCCAGATAAAATCAGTGAGCTCTTCCAGGGATTTTATGAGAATCTATACAACTTAGACAAAGATATTAACCTGGTGATACCAGACAGGGCTGCTGTTGATTCCTTCTTAGATAAGATCCAGATCCCTCGGATCTCAGATCAAGAATCCTTAGATCTAAATAGGGAAATATCTAGCGAAGAAATTACAATAGCAATAAATTCAGGCAAAACAAATAAAGCACCAGGTCTAGATGGGTTTGATCATATGTTCTATAAAATGCTTCATTCTGAACTTAAACCATCTATGCTTAGTTTATTCAACGAAATTAAACAATCAGGCCATATCCCATTAGAAATGACAGAGACAAAAATTATAAATATTTTGAAGGTAGGGAAGAACCCTGAGGAGTGCAGCAGCTACAGGCCAATCTCACTAATAAACATAGATGTTAAAATGTATTCAAAAATCCTAGCAAATAGATTAAAGAAGATCATTGTCAATCTGATCCATCCGGATCAAACTGGATTTATCCCTGGTCGCCAGACGTCAGATAATACAAGACGTCTTTTGAATATACTATCCTATATCAAAAATAAAGATATACCTGTAATGATACTCTCAT
The DNA here is from genome assembly GCA_027410445.1 of Discoglossus pictus. Lineage (NCBI taxonomy): Eukaryota > Metazoa > Chordata > Amphibia > Anura > Alytidae > Discoglossus > Discoglossus pictus. Next base: position 54,410,011 of record CM050175.1, read on the forward strand.
TAGATGCTGAAAAAGCGTTCGACAGGGTTAATTGGGAATTTCTACAGTGTGTACTGGCGAGATTTGGCCTGGGCGACTTCGCTTCAAAGTCAGTCAAAGCTCTTTATAGAAACTCTTTCTCACGTATTATGAATCCTGACTTTGAATCTAAACAATTTAAAATTGGGAACGGCACCCGTCAGGGCTGCCCTTTATCCCCGCTTCTTTTTACACTCTTTTTGGAACCCCTAGCTATATATATTCGTCAGTGTAATGAAATCAAAGGGGTTTGTATAGGTAAAGAAGAATTTAAATTCATGGCTTTTGCCAATGACATAGTAAACATAACAAACCCCGAATACGCATGCTACAAACTCCAAGAAATAGTTGAGGACTATGGCAGGCTCTCATTTTTTAAAGTCAATCAGTCAAAGTCAGATACATTAACAAAAGGAATACCACTGGAAACTAAGAATAAATTAAGGGAAGACTTTAGGTTTAATTGGGATTCCAAATATATAACCCATCTGGGAATAAGATTCTCATTTCGGGTAGACAATATTCTTAATGACAACATTAATGAGGTTATGAAGCTAATTAGACCCATATTAACTGATTGGAGCCATCTAAACCTATCCTGGTCAGCCCGAATAGCATCAATTAATATGAACATACTTCCCAAAATTACATACTGCATGAGATCCATACCGGATATCTTGGCTAATAATTATCTCAAGTGTATACAGGATCAACTAGATAAATTTATGTACGCAGGGAAAAAACCTAGAATTCGGAAAAATATAACTTACAGTAAATATCTAATGGTGGCCTAAATGCACCAAGCTTAAAAGAAATCCATCTTAAGATAATTATTGCCCAACTCATTGGTTGGCATATTATTAAAGATAAACCAAGATGGCTATCGCTGGAAGAATCGTTAGTGAAATATCATTCCATTCAAATGTTGATCTGGTTACCCGCATATGATAAAGCTTTATACAGCGATCTCCCAAAAAACTTAACCAATATCATTAAAATTTGGTATAAATATAGAAGCAAGATGCAGTTAACAAATATACCCTCAATCGTAGCTCCACTGGATTATCTGAGTTTGAGGGCGCAATGTCCCTCAATAAAGATGCTATCCGACAAGGGCCTAAGATGTATCTCCTACCTATATAATAAAGGTAATCTTCTTACCATTCAGGAGCTGCAGCAGAAGTTGGATTTAAATAATAAATTCAACTGGTTAAACTACGAAAATCTCAAGTTAAATCTAATGGGGAGAGGATATAAACTTTCAGGGATGAATAGCCCTACGAAAATAGAGGAAATCATTCTAAAAGGAGATTTTTCACATCTAATCTCTAAGTGCAGTAGACCTATTGATGACTCTGTCCCCTTTATTAAAAGCTTAGGGGTTAAAGGGTGGGAAAAGGATCTTGGAATCTGCCTAGATGAGACAAGTTGGAAGTATAGTCTAAAAACCACAAAAAAATCCTCGATTAATATAATATATACAGAGCTATACTTCAAAATTATTCATAGATGGCACTTAACTCCAGTTAAATTGAGGAAAATCAACCCAGAGGAGCCAGATTGCTGTTGGAAATTATGTGGCTCACGAGGGACTGATTACCACATTTGGTGGGAATGCAATAAAATGCAGAAGTGGTGGTTAGACATCTTCCAACTAATATGCAAATTGCTTGACAAACACATTTTTTGGTCTCCTCAAGTTGCCATTCTCCATATGAACTTAGAGAAATTCCCGTCCACTGAGAGGTATCTGATTTGCCATATTTTATTAGTAGCCAAATATCTTATTGTCAAATACTGGAAGCTACCTATAATCCCAGCTTTTAGCGAATTGCGCAATCTTATCTCTACAAATAGAGAGCTAATGAACAATAGTAACTTCTCTCCGTTGGAGCGTAGGGTCTGCCATTTTAGCTGGCTGAAATGGGATAGCTATATGGAATCTTTATAACCATTGCAAACTCACTCATATATTCTGTATGGCTCCCCTCATTTATTACATGGTAAATAAATTCCTTCAGTCTGATTATGAAATGTATCTAGATTTGTTTCCACAGTGATGTCGGGTTTTGATATGTATGTACTTTATGTTTTAATCCAGATACTAATGTATTTATTGTACTATGTAAGTCCTTATGTTTGTCTTTTGTTCGTCTTTTTTCTTGTTTCAATTTAAAAAATCAAATAAATTCTCAAAAGAAAAAAAAAAGTAAAGTTTATTAATGTTTTTGCATACACTACTGATTCTCCACTATCAGATGCATTCATAATACAGGAAACTTCTGTATACGTTTAAGATATCTTATAGGAGATCACAGAACTAAAAAGTTTGTCCATGTATCCCATTTCTTTGAGAATTAATGCAAATCACCTATAATAATGCTGTTGGTATTTACATTTCAGCATTTTCGTTAATCAACTGTAAAACTTTCATTTGTGACAGGAGAGTTTGTTGGTTCCAGACCTCGGCCATATTGTTGCTTTTGCTTAACATTTTCAAAGACTTTGATTATAAAAAAATGTATGAATCTAATGGTACATCTGGTATATCCGTCTCGAGTCATACCGAAATTAAATTCCTTGTTTGATTCCAGAATCTTTGGACCTTGGGGCAGGTCCATATCCGCACCCTCTGTAGGACATTTGGCTTGGGATTTTACCCATGCGCAGGGACAGATCTACCAGTGGCACAGTGCATCAGGGCCTTCCTCTGGAAGGGCTCAAAACTGTGTAATGTTTATTTAAAACAAATTGCGTATATTTTTTTTTCTGTTGTGTTGGACCCCCTTGGGACCTCCCACCTTGAGCCAACCTGCCAAGTCACCCTGGGTCCCCCTGTGCCTCCTTGGCTGCAATCCCCCCAGGTCTGAAATTTCTACTGAAGCTCCAAGAGGTGTCAGTGTTGAGCAGTTCAGCACATTGGGGATGTGCATCAGGGAAGAAGGTAAGAGAGGGCTGCAAAGTACAGGGGGTATGGGTTATGTGAGGGAGGAAGGAATAAAGGCGATATGGATGGGTGCGGAGAGGGGATTGATGCGGAGAGGTATGGCTGCTGACAATGGATGGGTGAGGAAGGCTGCTAAGAGGGGTGTGTGCTGGTTGGGGGTGATGTTTTTATATATATATATATATATATATATATATACATATATATATTAAAAAAGAGTCTTGGATGTGGTGCAACAATGGGTAATGGTCTTTCGAAGGTTTGCTGTTATGGGAAGGGGTCTTCTGGAGGGGAACAGTAATGGAAAGGGATCTGGGGAGGAACCGGAGTGATTTGGTTCCAGCGATAGAGAGGAGGGAGTGGGAAAGACGGAGAGAGAGAACAGGCAGGGGTACATAGTGGGGGCAGGCATTGGTGCAGTACATATAATAGGCAGAGGTGCAACAGGCAGGGGAAGCTTGTAGGGTCGCCATATTGCGCGTGTGCTCTTCCAGGCCTGTGAACATTTCTTTGATGCCCAATTGTCGGCCCCCCTAAGTCGGCGCGGTTTAACCACGCGCTAAAGATGGTGTGCCGTGAACGCATTGTTTTGGAGAACTGGTGTTAATAAGGAAGGCATAGATATAATTATATTTGACCCCTATTCAATTCTAGATTTTTAAAGTCTGTAAAATAGTAAAGATTCAAGAAAAAATATATATATGATGGGTAAATGAGGGATTGTTAATAAGCTTTCTACTCACCCTCTTAGTCTTAGAGTATCGATCTCCCTCTGCCAGAGCAAACCTCACACTCTTATGAGCACCATAATATAACCATAATGAAGTGCAGTCTATGAGTGGGTTTCTATTACTCTATTGTAAGCCATGTTCTTAAGCCTAAGAGCAGGACCCAATGTACTAAATGGATGTTAGTGGGTCTGAGGCAAAAGGTAGTTCATTTTGAGCCTGGTTTGCATGTCACTACCCAGAATCCCTAGATTCTTGAAAAAAAGTGTACTCAGAATTATCTTTTATTTGCTTCATGGATATACAGTGGAAGGTTTTTCAATCATCTTTCCAACCACCATAACATTTAATGTCTAGTCTGGGGCAGGAGAGGGATTGGAATGGGGCATACAAATGAAGGTTGTTAATGGTTGCATTGTTGTGGGTAAATGGTGTCCAACTGGGATACAGTGGCTGTCTTTGATTTGATGTTTAAAGTTGGGGCAGAGTCATCCTGAGGAGAAGGTTTTTGGCCGGTTTCACGTTCAATATATTGTATTATGTAAATTAGAGTATTTACATGAACATGATCCTTCAATGTTTTACATGAACATGATCCTTCAATGTTTTCTTCTCCATTTGTATCCCATTTATAAATAGAGTTATTTATGTGTTAGTTTGTGGATTTATTTACAATCCAAATATGTCATCTTCTAACTCTCTGACTTTTGCAACCATCTTAGACCATTTACAACCAACATTTTACATTCCCTTGCCAGTGTGTCTGTCTTAATTGTGAATAGATATAATATTCTCTCTCAAAACCTTGTCGCTCAAAGTAAAACATTTGTCCAATAAAAAAGAATTACTGTATACTACAATACTTTTGTTATTTATATTTTATGTATTACAGGACATTATATTTTATATCTGAGTCTATCTAAGATTATAATGAAGAAGTAAAAAAGTCATACAGCTAGTTTTAATTAAAAAAAAAAAAAAAAAAAAATTGAATGCCTCTGCTGGACCCTTGAGGAATCCATGATACTTCATGATAATTGTGTGTTTTAGAAGGGTATTTACATTCCAATGTTTGCATTACATGATGCAAGGCGTCTGCTGCTTGGCCAGTAAGGGAAGAGGGGTGTGGTGTAATTTTCAATATTATCCTATTATCAAATAATAGCTCTCCCCCCACTGATACACTTTTGCTTATAGCTACAAAAACCTTTTTTGTTCCAGTTCTCATAAAGTGATATAACAAACACAAAATGCATTCCTACAGTCTTCAAACACTTAGATTTTCCAAAAAATATTTTTTAATATTTAGAACTTACACAGCTGCTAATTTTGTTAGAAAAACAAGAGGGGTGTGAGAGAGCGCACCAATTTCTAATACAGATAACCATGATTTCATATAGTCCCCGCAGCCCCAATGTACGCTTTCCAATGTATAATTGCCTTATAGTTAGTACTTCTGATGCTCTTGTCATTCCAATTTTCCCTTCTAGGGATCTACGATACACAATGGGGGTGTTATATATATATATATATATATATATATATATATATATATATATATATATATATATGTGTGTGTGTGTACAAATTTCTGAACCTATGTCTGTTCTTTATTTTTCACCACAATCGTACTGTTACTATGCCGGCGAGTGAGAATATGAATCAGGATCAGGTAATAATAGGGTTAATAATACAACCATATGTAGATAGTGTAATAATTAAAAAAAAATGTATTATTAATATTCAGATATTAATATCACTATTGATAAAAGGTTGACCCTACCTATCTCAATGATCTGACTATCTATACAACGACATATACAATATGTTTCAGGACTATGATATTGTATATGTCGTTGCATAGATATTTGTATCAGTGATATATCTAAATGTTTAAAATGGGTTATGGATTGAAGAGTGAGGCTTTTTCTGGGCACATTTGCATGTCCTTGCTCATGCCATGTAATAACGGTTTCTCCGAATTCTGAGCTGGACACATTTGAATGTCTAAAAAAAGTTAAAAAACCTGTTAACACATGTGACCTTTTTATTTACTATATATATATATATATATAGAAAGATTGAGATAGCCGTGAGTGTCCAGTATTCTAGATGAATAGAGTACTGCAGTATATAGTTATACCTTTTTTTATTGGACAAACTTATTCATAATATAGCGACAAGCTTTCAAGAGATGATCCTCTCTTTATCAAGTCAAAAAGTAATAATTACATTCAGTATTGCTTTTGACTTGATAAAGTGAGTATCATCTCTCGAAAGCTTGTTGCTATATTATGAATATGTTTGTCCAATATATACATTTATTTTATTTATCTTTTTATTTATTTATTTATTTTTATTTTTTCTTTAGTGTCATGACTCTCTTTTTCGCTTGGGCTTAACCAGAACCTGGTTTCGACCTATCCAGAGGATCATGTGGGTTCTTGTTGATATCCCTACTAGCAGAGATTTGCACAATAAACAGGATCAAGGGTCCACCAGAACCAGGATAGCAGAGTCTCTGACTATAACTCTAGTCAATCAGGTGCAGCATCAATAACCCCAATGTACTGGATTATTCATTCCCTAAATGAAGAATACACATAAATATCCAAACTGACAAGTGTTTATTAGCAAGAACAACTCATATTTATGTACAAGGTCGCAAACTTAGCAAACATTCTCTTAGCCAATCTCCAAGCTCTATTTTCCACACCACATGGAGTTTTAAAGGACCCCCCAGGTACTTGGGAGTCTGAAACAGTAAGAAATAATCAACTCCTTTGACCGGCCTGTCAAGAGGGGTTAAGTGACAACTCAAAGATGGAGACAGCTTCTATGGCTGCCAACATGACAGCTCATGCTGGGATGAAAGAAAGCCTATTTGGTCAGCTCTTAAAAGGGGTCAAATATTACATTATTAATATATTACAGTGGTCCTTTAAAACTGTTAAATATTACTCTTAATATATATTTTCTGTGTAGAAGTAGGATGTAATGATTTTTACTCTTGGGGAGAATAAAATAAGAATACTACCTTTTAATGAATCCAGCCAGATAAAGCACTTTAAGTTTGTGCATTATTGAATCAAAACCTTTTAATGTATATTTCCTATAGGACTCTCATTTTAATCTTTGTGCAAGAGATGTTACTTAATGTAATTCTGAAACATGGATTGCCATTTGTATTATGAGTTATATATTTTATATATATGTAATGTAGGCAGAGAAACGTGCAATGTGAATCATTAATATTAAAGAATAGTGAATCCTCCAACTACTTACTGACAGGAAGGAATATGACTTTTTATGACACTGTAGTTAAATCATTTAAATAAATTCACATGAATACTTGAAGACTTGGTGCACTTACTTTTCCATTACAGAGGGAAATGGCTGAACTGGAACGCATTCAGAAAGTAAACATAATAAAGTTAATGATTATAATATATATATATATATATATATATATATATATATATATAATTATATATATAGTTGTCAGCAATATGGGTTGTTGCTAACGCTTGCGGGCTCGCAAAAGGCACTCCTTGCGCTGGTGGAGATGAGCGCCGTAGGCACTCATCCCTTTGACTCCCTAAGACTTTCGGGCCCCAAATGCGGACCATCGCGAAGCAAGGGGCCGCATTTGTGGAGGTGGAGGCTCTACGGCGCCTCACAACCGGTTACAAAACGCCACACTAGCGGTACTTAGAAAAAAAACACAAAACACGCAATGACTATATACGGACTTACGCTAAAAAAACAAGCCGGACTTGCAAAAATACAATCTTAATGGACAACTCGCGCACAGCGGAAAACATAAAAAAAAACGAAATACACACACAAAAACAATACAAACCTTAACCACAGCAAGGTGGGGCACCCAGGACATCTGGAAGACAGCTTACACCTCGATTTCAGTCAAATTTACAAAGTTTAGATGCTCGAAAATCCCCTAAGCGAGAGAAAAAATGGCCGGCGAAAAGAACGAAAACTAGGCAACATGACCACTAAAGCAGCAAAACACCGCCAAGCACATACGACTTTTACAAAAACCTGTATGACCTACAACATACACCATTAGCAAGGACGCTAAATCATACAAACCAGCGTACCACATACACATACGCTGCCATTTTACAAACCTCATTTACAAAATGCGGAAGTACCCAGCTACACAAATGGCTTCCCCTCGCGCCCACAGCCTATTTACACTACACACATTGCTGACACTTACACCTCAGCTCACCAACAGTCCAAATCTACATTGTATGCTGCAGAAACTTCAAAACAGATTGTTAGCTCTTCAGCACATTACTTGCTGCATCTATATTAAATTACAAATAGGTAACGTATATTAATTTATGATTTCATTAATTCATTCATTATCATCCCCCCAAAAGAAATATACACAAACCCCCCCCCCAAAAAAAACACAGTATCGCAAAAAAACACAAACATCTTCACCGTGAGCCTCACAAGGAGCGCCAATGGTGCTCATTAGGACACAAACTACACCAGGGGAGAGCCTTGCAATAAGCGCCAAAAGGAGATCAGCGCGGACCTTACAATAAGCGCAAAAGCGCCTATCATAACAAAATATAACAACCCAGAGACTTGCAATGAGCTCCTTCCACTCTCATTGCGAGCCACACGATGAGCACCAAAGGCGCTCAGCGCGAGGCGAACAATCAGCGCCGAAGGATATAACACCACCAAAACACTTACTCTGTCAAACAGCATTACCTCCCTTACAATTGTATTGGTGTCATTTTTTGACGGGCAAGTCGCTAGTAATATATATATATATATATATATATATATATATATATATATATATATATATATAGTAAATATTCAGTACATGCGTGTTCACATTTGAATATCTAAAACAAGTAAAAAAACTGCTTCTAGCTCAGAATTCTGAGAAAAACAGTTATTACACTGCATTCTGGGAAGCTAAGCTGGGACATGCAAATGTGCCCACAAATGCCTTGCTCTTCAATCCATAGACATTTCAAACATGGCTTCCTTTAAGCTTATGCCTGCTGCATTACACAGCTTTTATGCAAAGCCAAGGTTGGATTAAACACAGGCTGGGTATCCAATCCATGTACAGCTGTTTCAAGCTTACTGGCTTTCATCAGCATGAAGCAGGATCTCAGCCTGTGTTGTGTTCACCACAACAATCATTTATAATATGGTGGGCAAAGAGCGATAGAAGCCCTCCACATAGAATTATATAAAATCCATATAGTAGATCTATTATGTCTAGCCTTAGGAAGGCACATTTGGAGGAACCGTAGTCAGTCATCAAGTAATGAAAGTACTGTTCAAACTAATTCTGGGCACTGGGGCATTCTTGTAATTCTATAGACTACAACATTGCTGTATCCAGAAGCAAGTGGTCAGAGTTAATCAACAAACCATAGAGTATAACACATTTTGTTAATTTCAAACATTCAGGAGTGGTAGATAAAAACTTTTTACATAAGTTTTATATAATCAATTTAATGAAGTGTCTGTTAAATAAATATGTAATAGAATAAACATTTTTATCACTCTTCATTTGCTATAGATTTTCTTAAATAGTTTTTCCAATTTACTTGACATTTATTTTTTCTTCTGTTTTTAAATTGATGCTATGAGAATAATAGAAAGAGTGCCTTGAGAAATCACATTTTGTCAAATTGTATTAAAGGAGATATTATATCAACAGATTGAAAAGATAAAAAACATTTAGTAAATATGTTTAATGTGTAGATAATAAACATTTGTAGTTATTAGGTCTTTGTAAAGAAGATTACAAATCTCTACAATCTATTAATTTATTGTTATAATTAAAATTATAAATTCTTGAAAAGTTTCCCACTATGGAAATATTTTTTTGTCTTTACCTGGAACAAAATTAGAATAGATAAGAAGGCTTAATGTAGGAATTATTAATAGATTTAATACATTTCTTTACATTATTTTCTCACCTTACGTATTGTCTATCAAGATGCAAGATAAGAATTTTCTATTTTGATCCAACATGTTTGAAATCCATTAGAGTGCCATAAAGTTAGTTGTGATAACTGTGCAGCTATATACGAATTGTATAAATTAGTAGAAAGATCACCTATAGTTTTAGGTTTATACATTACATTTTTTTAACTCTAAAATGTTCATTGTTCCATATACATCTAAGAGATGTATAAATAAATATCTAATTAGATGTCTTCCGATTCCAATAAATTAAAGTAATATAATATCTGAAGTAAAGCTGTCAGTTGAATAGTATGAATATGACCAACCAAGAAATTTGGTATTTGGACCAAGACTCCAGTTTTTTTTTTATTTAATATTCATTAGGAAATTAGCTTTATAGATATTATTAGATTCTGCAAGAATATTTCTACATAAAAATTTTAATTTACCTTCATTCCATTGAAAGTAAAAACAGAATTTTAATTTTTGTGCTCAAATGGAGAAATACAAATGGTTAAAGCTTCAGACTTATCATTATTAATAAACCAGACCATTTACGAAATGTTAATAAATAATATATATAATCCATCTCCTCCAAATGTATATTCCAGAAATAGAAATATCAAATTTTGTCAATTTTGAGTTGCTTAAGGTTCATGGCAAAAACAAATAAAAATGTGATAAAGTACACCCTTGTCTAGTTCCTCGTATAGATTATTTTCACATTATTTTACCTTGTCCTGAGGGGTTAATGTAAATAACTTGCAATGTTTTAAAAAAAGAATCTGAAAACTCCAAGATATTTAGGATTAAAACTAAATATGACCAATTAATGGTATCAAATGCTTTTTAAATTTCAGGGCTAAAATACAAGTTGAAATTTTAGCATATTCAGCATGCATATTTAAATGTAAAGCTTTACTTGATGGGATGGATCCGATTTGATATTTATGAATTAAGGAAGGTAAAGTATTGAGTTTTAGTGACTATCATGTAAATAAGTTAAAAGTTGAAATATATATATATATATATATAATAAAGCTGAAACCCCATCATGAACCTGGAGAGTTTCCATGTTTAATCCTTTTATGATTTTCTTTAAATTGTTTGAATGTAATTGGTTGAATTTAGAAATGTTATTCTGATCTTTTGTTAATTTTGGTAGAGTGGTCTTTCCTTATCATCATCATCTTCTGTATGGATCATGTATAGTTTGTTGGGTTATTTGATTAATTTGTTTAGATGTTTTAGTTTTAATTAAAAAAAATATATATTTTGTTTAATTAGATCAGTATATTGTGTTTTCAAGTCATTACAAATATTTAATTTTGCTTGTTTTTTTGCTCCTAATTTACTAAAACTACCTCTTATTAAAATGTTAAGTGCTAGCCAAAACCATATACGAATAGTATTAGAATATATTTCTAACTTGTATAATTTGAGTTACAATTAGTTTTTTTTTAGGTAAGAATTTTTCCTTTAAAAGCCAAAGCTTGGTATTTGTTGTTAAAGAAAATCTGCTTTAACACAGTATATAATATAGTATGGTCAGAGAATGAACAGTTTTCTTTATCAAATCTAATTGTATGATTTATGAAATTATTAACATATCATCAATTCTAAGTACATATAATCAATTATTGAATGTGATTCATGTGGGGCTGAGAAAAAAAAGTACATGGATATAAAGTAGGATGTAATTGTCTCCAAAATATTAATTAGAAATAATCTATCTATAGGTTTGCAAAAAGTATATAGATTTTAACTAAATATGAGTTTTTGCAATGTTTCTAAATATTCAAGATATACTACTAAAACAAAAAGGCATTTTAGAGTACAAAAGATGGACATTACTGGGCTGAAATATTTAAATGAGGCACTCTTCCTTCAATAGGGATATTAGAGGGTCTGTGAAGGAGAAGGTGTTTTGACTTTAATATAGGAACTGTCCCACCAAAAGGTGATAGACTTTACTAGCATTAAACACAATTTACCGGTTACTCCTTCCTAGTTTTCTGAAGTTAAATTGAAAATCTTTTCAAAGAAAACACACTATTCAATGTATATTCCAAAATGCTGAGGGAAGGACAAATGCGTTTGTAATAACACACCTGACTGAATATTATGGATATTTAATCTTGGCCTTTCCATTTCATCCCAATTCATATATATATATATATATATATATATATATATATATATATATATATATATATATATATATATATATATATATACAGATATTTTATCAGACTGGATAATGAAGAAGCTGCAAATATACTTCTTATGTAGATACTGTGTGTGGTCTACATAGTGCAGAGAAAAACAAAGCTTTCAGCAAGCTACTAGACAAAGTATAAAATCCACAGATGCACAAAGCCTAACTGCATGTTTATATGCTTACACACACACACACATATATATATATATATATATATATATATATATATATCCTTCATGAGTATATGCCAATTTTTTCTTATTGCTTTCTTTATCTGTTTATGATTTTTGTTATAATCCATGATGATAGGCATTTCTTATTCTTTATTTTCTTCCTTATTTTTGCTTTTATATTCTAGCACAGTTTCTCTATCAATATTCTTTATTTCTTCTAAGGCATTATAGGATAGCTCTCTAAAATAAATTTTGCCTAAAAGCCCAAGAATGATATTAAGGAGATCAGGTAATCTAAAAAATAGGCCAGTTAAAAGCATGCTTAATACAGAACAGACTATAAATAAAAAAGAAAAAGGGAGATTTTTTTTAGATGTGGGCTATGTAATGCATGCAAAACCTGTAGCACTTCAAATACATACCAAACTAAGGTTTCAAACTAAATATCATGTAAATCTAGTAATTTGGTCTAAATACTAGAATGCAGCTGTAAAAAACAATACATAGGTCGCACCTCTAGACCACTTCACAAGTGAATTGAGAAAAATATCAGAAATATCAAAACAGGTTTTCCAAATCATTCACTTTCAAAACACTTTAAGGAAGTACACAAACAAAACCCAGGAGACATTGAATTTATGGATGTTTTAGAGATTAAACATAATTGGAGAGGGTGAAACACAGTAAAAACATTATCTCAAAGAGGAGAGATAATATAGTATTTAAACACCATGGCCCCCAAAGGTTTAAATTTATACTTAAATTGTTTCATATAATAAAATCAGCCACTAAGTTACTATCAAACTGCAATACCATGAAGTAACAGTGTTTGCCAGTATAAAATGGGAAAAAGATACCATTTATCAGTTTCAATCAGTAAGCACGCTGTATTTTTATAACAGTTGTATATTTGTTTTAAGTGTACCATGGTGTAAACATTTATTTTTTTATTATTTATTTACTAATTGAGAAGTTAATTGTAAATGCTGAGCATTATCAAGTCAATTAAGATAATGACTTAAATAGAAATTGCAATTGTTAAAGAGCAACACGCCAAAGAAATTGCATAACCTAGGAGAAAAGGGCCAAAAAGTATTGTGAAAACATGAAGCTTGGAGAAGCCAAAAGACAAGAGAGCACAGAGGAAACACCCTCCTGACACAGACATGAACGGAGGTGTGCAAGGAAGTGGAGGACAGGAAATGCTTATGAAAGCTGAAGAGGGCCCCTCCCTTGGGAAGAGGCAGGGTGAGAGAGCCCACCTCCAAAAATCTGTTCTGTGATTACTCCTGAACAGTAAGTGTGTGTGTACTTGTGCAGTGATTAGTGGCAGCTGAGAGGGGGTGTGGTTTTGCCTTTGTAAAGTTAAATCAGTGTTTGACTTTTTGTGGTCTGCTTGCATTGTTCTGTGATTTCTCCTGAACAGTAAGTGTCTTGTGTACTTGTGCAGTGAGTAGTGGGCAGGTAAGTAGTAAGAACCTAATATAAACAGGGGAAGTTACGAACACTTCTAGCATAAGAGCAGTTCTAGTATAAGTGTAGGAGTTTAAATAAAAGGAAGGAGTGCAAATGGGGAGAACTTTGTAGTGCTTTAGACATTTTTTTCCCCACTGTAGTTATGAGTCAGTCCAGTGGCGGCCTCACTCGTGTAAATCCTGTCATATGTATGCAATACTGGAACAGATGATCCAGGATCCATACCTCTGTGAGAGGTGTGAGCATGTTGCCTATCTTGAAACTCAAACTGGAGAACTGGAGAGGAGAGTTGCAGTACTTAGTGATATTGCTCCACTGGAAAGAGGGTTGGTACTTACAGAGCACAGTTTAGATGGGCCTAGCATGGAGGGTGAGCTGGGGCTAGTGAGCATGTCCAGGGAGGTAGCTGGGTTACAGTCAGAAGGGGAATCAGGGGGATCTGGAGGAGGCAGGCCAGTATTGAGTTGGCAAACACCAACAGATTTGCCAGATTGAGTGAAACTGTTGGGGATGTCCATTCAGGAATGGCAATGCCAGATAGAGCTGTTCCCTCTAACAGCCTGGAGAACAGCTCTACTGGAGGAGAGGGAGGGCAGAATAGGCAGAGCAATAGGCAGGTTTTGGTGGTAGGGGACTCAATTATTAAGAAGGTAGACAGGGCGATTTGGCACCCAGATCCCAGCAATCAAACAGTTTGCGGTCTCCCGGGTGCTCGGGGGCGGCATGTTGTGGAACAGGTAGATCAATTATTGGGAGGGGCTGGAAATTAACCAAAGGTCTTGGTACATATTGGTACCAATGACAAAGTCAATGGAAGATGGAGTGTCCTAAAGAATTATTTTATAGAACTAGGTAAAAGGCTGAAGGCAAGGACCTTCGAGGTACTATTTTCTGAGATACTACCAGTGCCACGTGCTAGCCCAGCAGAAGGAGCTTAGGGAGGTTAATGCGTGGCTAAAAATGTGGTGCACTAAGGAGGGGTTTGGGTTTTAGAGTTTTTAGATGCTGACTTCTCACTTGGATACAAACTCTATATCAGGGATGGATTGCACCTTAATGATGAGGGAACTTTTGTGCTAGGATGGTAGAACCCCTGGGTGAGTTTTTAAACTAGTAGGTGGGGGGAAGGACTAGATAGAAGTAATGGGGTAGAAAGTGTAGAGGGGGTAAGGAATGCATTAAATAATCATGGGGTAGGAGATGGGGGAGTGTTGGTACAGTCAATAGGGAGATATTGCTAGGTAACTCAAGTACAGTGGCAGGCACTTCAGAACTACAGACTCATAACATAAGGTGTATGCTTGCTAATGCCAGAAGCTTGCCAGGAAAAACGGGACAGTTAGAATTATTAGCAATTAATGAAAACTTGGATTTAATAGGTGTTACTGAAACGTGGTATGATGAATCTGGACTGGACTAATCTGGACTGGACTGTTAATCTGGATGGTTATAACCTATTTAGGAAGGACAGAGGCAATGGTAAAAGAGGATGAGGTATTTTTCTGTATGTTAAGCCTGAATTTAAGCCTATAGTCAGAGAATATATTTGTGGTGGAACTAGCGGTAATGTTGAATGTGTGTGGGTAGAGTTAAATAGCAGAGGAGGAAATTCCAAAAGGAATATTGGTAGGAGTCTGCTATAAACCCCCAAATATAATTGAAAGTGAGGAAATGCAATTATTGTTACAGATTGGAAATGCAGCTAAGCATGGGCAAGTTCTAATAATGGGAGATTTTAACCCTGAAATAAACTGGATAAATTAGACCAGCAGTTCAGCTAAGGGGAGCAGATTCTTGAGTACACTCAGGGATCATTATCTGGCCCAGGTTATACAAGAACCTACTAGAAATGAGGCTATATTGGATTTAGTTATCACAAATAAAATTTATATCGTATCAAATGTTGAAATAGGGCAACCTTTGGGAAACAGTGATCACAACACAGTCTCATTTGAGATTGAATTAAAAAAACAACATTTTAAGGGGCCAACAAAAACTCTTAATTTTAAAAGGGCAGATTTTAACGGTCTAAGGGCAACAATACAAAGTATAGACTGGGACAGAGAACTGACAGGTAAAAATAATGAACATATATGGACAACGTTCAAATCCTTACTTATCTACAAACTACAAACATACTTATCACCATATACCAAGACGAAATATAAGTAGGAGTAAATCACAACCCATGTGGCTTAACAATTAATTAAAGATGAAGATGAGGAGTAAAAAATAAGCATTTAAATTATACAAACAAGAGGTGACAGAGACTGCCTTACGCAAGTACAGGGAAATCAACATGGCTTGCCAAAGGGCTATTAGACTGGCTAAAATAGAAAATGAAAAGTTAGTTGCAAAGGGGAGTAAGACTAACCCTAAAATATGTTTTAAATATATTAATGGGAAGAAGGCCAGGAAGGAAGTTATATGAACATTACAATGTGACACAGGTCATCTGAAAATAAGTGACCAGGAAAAGGAAGATGGGCTAATTAGTTTATTTTCTTCGGTATACACAAGGGCGTAACCAGTGGATGGGTCACTGCAACATAATGGGGCTAGACTACCTTCACCAAATAACTGGTAACGCAGGAAGAAATCCAAAAGAGGCTGCAAAAAACCTGGGTCTGATGGAATACATCCAGGGGTACTGAGGGAACTGGCCTCTGTAATAGCAAATCCATTATATCTAACTTTCCAAGAAAGGGTCTCTACCAGATGACTAGAGAAGGGCAGAGGTGATACCTATATTTAAGAAGGGAGTAAGAGCAAATCTGGGGAATTATAGACCAGAGAGTCTCACTTCTGTAGTGGGGAAGCTTTTAGAAGGGTTAATAAGGGATAATATACCAAAATATGTCTATTTGAACAGGATTATAAGTAGGAGTCAACGTGGATTTATGAGGGATATGTCATGTCAAACAAACCTAATTAGTTTCTATGAGGAGGTGAGTAGGAACTTGGATCAAGTTAACAGTGGATGTAGTCTATTTGGATTTTGCAAAGGATTTTGATACAGTGCCACATGGGAGACTATTGAGCAAACTAAGGGATACAGGAATTGCTATACATATTTGCTTATGCATTGAGAGCTGGCTAAAAGACAGGAAGCAAAGGGTAATGGTAAATGGAACACTCTCGGATTGGACTAATGTGGTAAGTGGGGTTCCTCAGGGCTCAGTATTAGGTCCCCTCCTTTTTAACATATGTATTGACTTGAAAGTGGGATTGGAGTGTGGTGTCTCCATTTTTGCTGATGACACAAAGTTGTGCAAGGTAATTAAATCAGAAAATGATTTACTTTCCCTCCAAAGGGATTTGCATAAATTAGAGGAATGGGCATCTCAGTGGCAGATGAGATTTACTATGAATAAATGTAAAGTTATGCATCTGGGAAGAAAAAATATCCATGCAATTTATAATCTTAATGGAGCAAATCTAGGGGCATCAGATATTGAAAGGGATTTGGGATTACTTGTGGACAACCGCCTAGGTAACAGTGTTCAATGCCAAGCAGCATCTGCAAAGGCAAGTAAAATATTAGCATGTATTAAAAAGGGTATAGAAGCAAATATAATTCTACCACTATACAAATCCCTAGTATGCCCTCATTTGGAATATGTAGTACAATTTTTGGCACTTAAATGTATTTGCTCAAGAAAAAAAGGTGTCTAAGGGGGGATATGATTACCTTCAATAAATATATCCAGGGTCAATACAAGGGTTTTCAAGGGAACTTTTTGTGCCAAGAGGTTTTCAACTGACAAGGGGACATCCTTTGAGATTAGAAGTAAAAAGATTTTACCTTAAAGAAAGAAAAGGGTTCTTCACAGTAAGGGTGGTTAATCTGTGGAATTCTCTACCAGAGGAGGGGGTGACAGCGGATCCGATAGATAACTTTAAAAAGGTATTGGATATATTTTTAAATAAAAAAGGGCATTAAGAGCTATCCTGGATAAATAGAGAGGGAGTATTACTCCAAGGGTGAATCCAATCGCCAGTATCTGGGGTCAGGAAGGAATGTTATATTTTTTTCCCTGCTGAGACAATTGGCAAAGTTTCACTGTTTTTTTTTTCTGTTGGCCTTCCTCTGGATCAGTTAAAAATGAATCTGCATATTGCAGATCAGAGGAGATCTAAAAAGGTTGAACTTGATGCACTAAAGTATTTTTTCAACCTAAATTATTATCTAACTAATAACCAGGTTTTATATATATTTATATATTTATAGTATATAAATAATACATCACATTTCAATGTCTAAAACAAGTTAAAAAGACTTGTTTCTAGCTCAGAATTCCAAGAAATACAGTTAATACACTGCATTGAGGGAAACTTGGCAGGAACATGCAAATGTGCCCATAAAGGTTTTAAACATGGCTTCCTTTAAGCTTATGTCTGCTGAATTACACAGCTCTGGATGGATTATACACAAGCCTGGAATATATATATATACACACAAACACATTATATATATTTTTTCCCTTTACAAATCTCTCTCTTTCTCATGGAGCTGTGTGTCAGTATACGCTTTAATACTGACATAGTACATCCGTGCAGACAGTTTATCTAGCACTATTCCAGAGCTCCTGTTTATACCGTCTCCCCTCTGTTATCTATAATTATCCTTGATCAAATTAAAATACACTTTTGTAATTATGAGCCAACGGTGACGACTAAATTGTTCTCCTTGACTTGATTATTGACAAAAAATCTGGATTATGATTTTGGCCCAAGGCGCCATTTTGACTGCGTTTGTTGGGAAAATTCCCCCGTGAGCGCAATTTAGTTAATTACAAAAACATAAAATTGTCAGCACAGAATCTCAGAGTGGTTTCAGCAAGAGATGTTACTGTAACTTTCTGCCGATAACCGATTTAGTTTTAGGACAAATTATACAGCATGCCTTAAACAGTTATAATAATGATTATTTTAGAAAATGAATCTAATGTCCAATTTTGTCTTTTAGTATGATATAAGAAGATGATTATTCTTCTCTGGTTTTCATTGCCTTCCTCATAGATACTGGCTAGAATATTTAAAGGGCTATTAGAGGTTTGTTTTCTATGTTTCTTTAAATAACTGAACCTTCCATTGTGTTTACTGGGCTGTTTATTGCAGTCTGTCACAGAAAGATGCATCCTTGTAAACTAAAATGCATAGTTACATAGTAATTAAGGTTGAAAAAAGACTCTCTCCTCTGATCTGCAATATGTGGATTAAATTAATCAATTAATTGTTAATTAATTATTAATAAATTATTTTAAAAAAATATATATATTTTTTAAATTATTAATTAATCCAGAGGAATACTGGTGATCATATTTCTCCCTGGATCAATACTGTCTCAATAATTATCCATGATAACCCTGAATTCCCTTTTTAATAGAAATAAATCCAGTCCCCTTTTAAAATTATTTATTGAACCCTCTGTCACCACCTCCTCTGGTAGAGAAAGCCACAGATTAACCACCCTTACTGTGAAGAACCCTTTTTTTTTTTTTTTTTTTTTTTTAAGGTGGAATATTTTTACTCCTAACCTCAAGGGATGTCCTCTTGTCAGTTGAAAACCTCTTGGCACAAAAAGCTCCCTTGACAAATCTTTATACTGACCCTGGATGTATTTATATAAGGTAATCATATCTCCTCTTAGATGCCTTTTTTCTAGAGGAAATAAGTTTAATTTGGTTAGTGTTTCTTCATAACTTAGCCCCTCCATTCCCCTTATTAGTTTTGTTGCCCTCCTTTGTACCTTTTCCAGCTCTAAAATGCCCTTTTTATGAAGTGGTGCCCGAAATTGTACACCATATTTCAAATGAGGGTGTACTAGATATTTGTATAGTGGCAGAATTATATTTGCTTCTATACCCTTCTTAATACATGCTAATATTTTATTTGCCTTAGTGCTCAAAGCCAAGCAGCAGCTGCAGTTACCCAGGAGGTTATCCACAAGCATTCCCAAATCCCTTTCAATATCTGATACACCTCGATTTGCTCCATTAAGATTATAAATTGCATGGCTATTTTTCCTTCCCAGATGCATAACTTTACATTTATTCGTAGTAATTCTCATCTGCCATTTAGATGCTCATTTCTCAATTTTATGTAAATCCCTTTGAAAGGAAAGCACATCATTATCTGATTTAATTACCTTGCACAACTTCATGTCATCAGCCAAAATGGAGACACCGCGCTCCAATCCTACCTCTAAGTCATTAATAAATATGTTAAAAAGGAGAAGACCTAATACTGAACCCTGAGGAACCCCACTTACCACATTAGTCCAATCAGAGTATGTTCCATTTACAACAATCCTTTGCTTCCTGTCTTTTAGCCAGCTCTCAATCCATGAGCAGATATTTACTGCAATTCCTGTATCCCTTAGTTTGCACAATAGTCTCCCATGTGGCACTGTATCAAAGGCTGTTGCAAAATCCAAAAAGACTACATCTACTGAGTTGCCTTGATCCAGGTTCCTACTTACCTCCTAATAGAAACTAATTAGATTTGTTTGACATGACCTATCCCTCAAAAACCCTGTTGACTCCTACTTATAATCCTGTTCAAATAGACATAAGACAGAAGGGAGGCTCACTGGTTTACAATTCCCCGGATTTTCTCTTGCTCCCTTTTTAAATATAGGTATCACATCTGCTTTTCTCCAGTCATCTGGTACAGACCATGTGTTGAGAGAATCTTGAAAAATTAAATATAATGGTTTGGCTATTACAGATCCCAGTTCCCACAGTACCCGTGGATGTATTCCATCAGGACCCGGGACTTTATTAACATTTATTTTTTCCACCCTCTTTTGGATAACTTCCTGTGTTAACCAATTAGTTGGCAAAGGTAGTGTAGCCCCATGTTGCAGTATCCCAACCACTGGCAACCTCCCTTGTGTATACTGAAGAAAATAACCTATTTAGCTCATCTGCCTTTTCCTGGTCACTAATTTTCAGATGGCCTGTTTTACATTCTAATGTTCCTATAGCTTCCTTCCTCGCCTTTTTCCCATTAATATACTTAAAAAATATTTTAGGGTTAGCATTACTCTCTTGTGCAATTAATTTTTCATTTTCTATTTTAGCCAGTCTAATAGCGCTTTTGCAAGCCTTTTGTATTTCCTTGTACTCCCGTAAAGCAGTCTCTGTCCCCTCTTGTTTGTATAATTTAAATGCCTGTTTTTTACTCAGTATCTTTTTTTTTTTTTATTCAATTTTTTCCTTTATTTTGTTTATAAATTGAAAAAAACATAACATGAATAAACATATAACGTTTGAAGTAAAACAAATTGCAAACAGTCGAGAAGTTTGTTTCAGAGTTCCCTTACAACTAGATTTCAAAACATAGCATTCGTAACATTCAAACTTGGTTTTACTCAGTATCTTGATCTTTAAATCATTGTTAAGCCACATTGGATGGGATTTACTACTTTTACTTTTATTCCCACTTGGTATATGCCGATGTGTATGTATATTTAGTGAGAATTTAAATGTTGTCTTATCAGTTATCTGTCCCAGTCTATACTTTGTATTGCTGCCCTTAGATCGTTCAAATCTGCCCTTTTAAAATTAAGCGTTTTTTTTGGCCCATTAAAGTTTAGTTTTTTTTAGTTCAAATCTCAAATGAGACTGCGTTGTGATCACTGTTTCCCAAGTTTGCCCTATTCCAACATTTGATACTATATAAATATTATTTGTGATGACTAAATCTAAGATAGCTTCATTTCTAGTAGGCTCTTGTATAACCTGGGCCAGATAATGATCCCTGAGTGTACTCAAGAACCTGCTTCCCTTAGCTGAACTGCTGGTCTCATTTATCCAGTTTATTTCAGGGTAATTAAAATCCCCCATTATTAGAACTTGCCCATGCTTAGCTGCATTTTCAGTCTGTAACAATAATTGTATTTCC
Organism: Discoglossus pictus; assembly: GCA_027410445.1. Classification (NCBI taxonomy): domain Eukaryota; kingdom Metazoa; phylum Chordata; class Amphibia; order Anura; family Alytidae; genus Discoglossus; species Discoglossus pictus. The sequence continues at coordinate 54,431,458 of CM050175.1, forward strand.
TCACTTTCAGCTATATTTGGGGGTTTATAGCATACTCCTACTAATATTCTTTTGGAATTTGCTGCTCCACTATTTAACAATACCACCAAACATTCAACTTTATCACTAGGTCCACCATAAATATCTTCTTTGACTAAGGGCTTAAATTCAGGCTTAACATACAGACACATCCCTCCTCCTCTTTTACCATTGCCTCTATCTTTCCTAAATAGGTTATAACCATCCAGATTAACAGTCCAGTCATGAGATTCATCCCACCACGTTTCGGTAATGCCTATTAAATTCCATTTTTCAATAATTGCTAATATTTCTAACACTCACATTTTCCTGGCAAGCTTCTGGCATTAGCAAGCATACACCTTATGCTATGAGCCTGTAGTTCTGAAGTGCCTGCCACTGTACTTGAGCTACATAGTACTACCTCCCTATTGACTATACTACCCCTCCCTCCATCTCCTCCCCTATGAGTTGCTAATTCCTCCCTTATACCTTCTACACTTTCTACCCCATTACTTATATCTAGTCCCTCCCCCCCACCTATGAGTTTAAAAACTTCTCCAGCCTTTCTACCATCCTATCTCCTAGCACAAAAACTCCCTCATCATTAAGGTGCAATCCATCCCTACTGTAAATATTGTATCGAAGTGAGAAGTCAGCCCAGTGCTCTAAAAACCCAAACCCCTCCTTAGTGCACCACATCTTTAGCCACGCATTAACCTCCCTAAGCTCCTTCTGCCTCCCTGGGCTAGCACATGGCACTGGTTGTATCTTAGAAAATACTACCTTGGAGATTCTTGCCTTCAGCTTATTACCTAGTTCTCTAAAATCATTCTTTACTTTGTCATTGGTACCAATATGTACCAAGACCGCCGATTCATTTCCAGCCCCTCCCAATAATTTGTCTACCCAATCTACAACATGACGAACCCGAGCACCCGGGAGACAGCAAACTCTTCGATTGCTGGGATCTGAATGACAGATCACCCTGTCTACCTTCCTAATAATAGAATCCCCTAGCACCAAAAGCTGTCAGTTGCTCTGCCTATTCTGCCCTCCCACTCCTCCAGTAGAACTGTTGTCCAGGCTGTTAGAGGGAACAGCTCTATCTGGCATTGCCATTCCTGAATGGACATCCCCAACAGTTTCACTCAATCTGGCAAATCTGTTGGTGTTTGCCAACTCAGAACTGGCCTGCCTCCTCCTGTCCCCCCTGATTTCCCTTCTAACTGTAACCCGGCTACCTCCCTGGACATCCTCACTAGCCCCAGCTCCACCCTCCATGCTAGGCCCAGCTAAACTGTGCTCAGTGAGAACCAACCCCCCTTTCCAGTGGAGCAGTATCACTAAGTGCTGCAATGCTTCTCTCCAGATCTCCAATTTTAGCTTCCAGAGAGGCAACATGCTCACATCTCTCACAGATGTATGGACCCTGGATTATTTGTTCCAGTATTGCATACATATGACAGGATGCACACTGAATGAGGTTGCCACTGGACTGACTCATAATTATTAATACTGTCTACAAAATTTCAGTGGGAAAAATAAAGAATATAAAATATATTTGTATAAAAAGTTTTCCTCCTTTGCACTATAAATCTGCCTTCCCTTTTCTTTGAAGTCCCTCCTTTTATTTAAACTCCAAAGCTTTTACTAGAATTGCACTTAATACTGAAAATGTTTGCAAGCTCGCAAGTTTGCCCCTTCTCCTGTTTATATTAACTTCTGCCTTCTCACCTGGGCACAATTAGTGCACTCTGCAATTTATCAGCCTTTACTTGTAAGGTAAATCCTCTTGAAAAAAGCTCTAAACAGCTCACAAACCTTTTATATTAGTTTAATAGTCAAGCCACACCCCTCTTACCTGGGCACAATTAGTGCACTTGCAATTTATCAGCTTTACTTTTAAGGTAAATCCACTTGCAAAACACTTGTCGTGCTTTTGATTAGTTCATATATCGGATTGTTCTTAAAACTCTGAGCAAAAACCGCCACCATCCCCTTAATGATGTTACCAGATAGGAGAAAAACACTCAGCTGGAGGTTAATGCTCAGATTTGAAAATTAAATTTACAATGGTCAGTGCATAATTAAAATAACTAGCTCCTCCTTTGTCATGATCCTCCTGACCACCAGTTCTTTGGACTCATGTGATTCTGTGGTGTGGGACTGGGCTAAGTCTGTTTATAGTTATTTAATGTTATATTAAGTTGATTACCAAATGTATGTTAATTACTGTATGATATGTTATGCTGTGTCATATTATGTTGTGTTGCCGGTCTGTAACTGTCAGAGAGAGCAGTGAGGATGCTGCTGTGTGGACAAGTCTGCTCTTAATGAAGAGGGAGAGTCTGATCTGAATGAAGATATCTCAAGTATGTTTAGGCTTCTAATGAAAAGGGAGGTAACATAACTTGAATCTATCTATCAAAATCCATAAGAGAGAGAAAGAGAGAGAAAGAGAGAGAAAGAGAGAGAAAGAGAGAGAAAGAGAGAGAAAGAGAGAGAAAGAGAGAGAAAGAGAGAGAAAGAGAGAGAAAGAGAGAAAGAGAGAGAAAGAGAGAGAAAGAGAGAGAAAGAGAGAGAAAGAGAGAGAAAGAGAGAGAAAGAGAAAGAGAATATCATGGATGTAATAAGAAGTGCAAGGTAATTTTCCCCTTATAAAATATTGTGTGATGGCCTGGACTGTAAGGGGTTAACTCATGGAATGTATAGCCCTGCTACAGAGTCATAAAGCCATAAAACTGAATTGGGAGTTTTAGGGGGAAGGATAGCTTGAAGTAGTTCATAGGATTTGCTTAGATAATATAAAGTTAATGCAGTCATATCTGGGATATTCAAAGGGTTAAAGATTCTAATGAATTGTTATGGCTTTGAGAGTCGGCTGATGCATAGATCCCTGTATTGAGTCTGGAAGGGGGAAGTTTAGTTTTATAACCCTGTAAGTTGAGATATAGCAACTAAGAGATGGGGGCTTGGCTACAGAACTGGGGGGATAGTGTTTTGTATTATCTGAAAATGTGTCTAGAAAATAAAAACAGTCTGATTTTGGGCACATTAAATAAAGGTGGTGTCGGAGTCTGCTTGTAATAATCAAGGGTACAGGGTGTGTGATTCTAAGATCCTAAGAAAAGGGGTCTGATGGTGCCTGCCTCTTCAGAAATTATTCTGTCATCTGAATGGTCTGCTGGTGCCGAGATATGAACAAAAAGTTGCGACCCATGGAGAGAGAATTGGGGTGAGCGTAGTCCCCAAATCGAGGTGTTGTAACAGGAGGAAACTGAAGTGTGTGTGTACTCCTAATGGAAGGGGAGGAGACCCGTCTAGAAGATGTATGTATATGTCAGCATTCCTAAAGAAGATCATAAATAAATTGAATGTTACGATGCCATATGAAACATTGATTAATGACTGTATTCGCCAGTTAAACAAACCCCAGAAGACCCAGTTTGAGTATTACAGAATGCTATCAGTTCAAGTTTAAACATTCACCCATTGACCTGTTTCTACAGCAATAAGAGCAGTTCCTGATTTTTATATAGCTGAGACTGTTATATTTTTAAATACTACATCTATTATGACATTTTAGAGACATCAACTGTCTTGGTGAATTAATTTAAAGAACCTGGTGGATCTGCTGGGTAGGTTTGGCCATAACAGTCTTATCATGTCCGACTGAAGAAAGCAGATCGCCACCCACTTGCTGGTGCTTTAATAAATATACTTGAATGATTCTTGCATATTGTTCTTCTTTCTGTACTCTAAGTTGTTGTTCAGTCATTCAGTCGTGTCAGACTCTATATTACCATATGGTGCACAGCAGGCCAGGAACATCTATCTGGTTTTTCTTATCCATATGATTTTCTTGGCAAAAATACTTGAGTAGGTTGCCAGTTCTTTCTCCTCAATTTGTGTGACTTCTCAGCTATGAACTGCCCATCCTGGGTGACCCTACACAGCTTCACTGAGATTCAAGTCCATTTACCATTACAAAGTAGCGATCCAGAAGGTTGTACTCTAATTTAAAGGTTCCCTAAACCTGGTCCAAGCACAACCAGTGGTTTGAGAGCTACATTCAGGTGGTCCACGGTACAAGCTGGATTGTATAAAACCATGAAAGAAAATTAATACAACTGTGTAAAAAAAAAGTTGTAGAGACCTGCCTAGATACCAGATTGTATTGGTTGTAAATCAACAAACTACAACGTCAAGTCACATTATTATGACCACCTACTTTTGACTTCAACAGTGCATAGCCAATGAAATACGGCATGTGTCGTGAGCTGGCTTGGTGAGTACATAAGGTGACATGTAGGCATCCAGCAGACATATCAACCATCAATATCATGGGTAAAACATGCAATTTTTCTGACTTTGAAAAGGGAATGATCATTGGCTTTCAGGCCATGGCTGACTATTTCTGAAACAGCGCAGTTTGTGAACTGTTCACGTGCTTCTGTGGTTAAAGTGTACCGTGACTGAACAAATGGCAGCATTGTGAATAAACAGCATGGAAAATGCGGAGATCCACGTGCAACTGATGTCAGAGGTGAACATCGGCTGCGAAGGTGTGTTCGGGCCTACCAACATGCTATATAGTTGAGCAACTCACCATCCAGACGAACAAGGAGACTATCGAAGCAAATGGCGGTTCACTGCACCCATGCTGATAAGGGTTCTTCGTCAGAAATTGCTTCCGTTTGCAGAACAGTACCGAAATGGGACTTCATTTGATTAGCAGAGAGTTGCCTTCTCTGCTGAGTCATGTTTTCTGCTTCATCAACTGGTCAGAGGAGCCAAACCTCAGAGAACAAGGACTCTGCAACCATTGTTGGATAAACACAAGCTGGTGGTGACAGCATTATGCTCTGGAGAATGTTTTCTTGACATTGTCTGGGTCCACCCATACCTCTGGAAGGCACTCTCAACCAATTGGGTTATCTATCCATCCTCATAGATCAAGTACACCTATACATGTTGAATGTCTTCCCTGTAGCGGATGGGATATTCCAGCACGACAATGCAGCATGTCATATGCCCAGAATTGTCCAGGAGTGTTTGGAGGAGCATGATGAAGACTTTCAAGTACGTCCTTGCCCTCCAAATTCCCGGACTTGCACACCTTAATCACCATGTTTGCCGTATGGATCCTCCATATCGCACTCTTCAGCAGCTGTTGGGTGCACTGCAGTCTGCATGGCTCCAGATACCCTTGCCAATCTTTCAGCATCTTACAGGCTCACTACCACGCTGTCTAGCTGCTGTCCGTGGAGGTTATTCGCAATATTAACTGGTGGTCATAATCATGTGACTAGACTGTGTAATAAACAGTGTATTCTTATTTTGAAAAAAATATTATTAATAAAAAAACTATTAGGTGGTCTGTAAAAGCCCCAGTCATAACTAAATTAATAATTGTTTGGGAACCACTGCTCTAAGCTATACATTAAGGTTATGAAGTATTTCTTAAGTCTTATCTTAAGTGACCACTGTATATAAAATGCAAATGTAACAAGCACGAAATTTGGGTTTTTTGTTTGTTTTATTTTTCAAGAAAATCTTAGCATTCAAAAATCCTGTTTATATGTAGAAAGTTTGGTTTCAACTTTTCCTGATAGCTTGAAGGGTGAAAACACATCCTTCAAGCAGTCAGGAAAAGATCAGTGGGTGGAGGTGTGAAGGAAGAGGACATGGGGAGACAGATTTAGTAAATAATTGTAATCTCACAGTTTTCAAATATCTATTTTATCTGGACTATAAAACGTCTTCTAAGTTTTGTTTTTAATATACATTATGCAAGTCTTTTGGAAGAGGGTATTCAGGATGCCAGTGAGTGAGTGCAGATGCATTGCTTGTGTTGAAGACGTCATTTTGAAGCCCCTGGATTCCCTCGTCAGTTTGCATTATTTGTTAAGGGAAAGGCAGTTTTCAGCCTGTGGTAACAGTTGAACTACAGTAAGCTATTTTCATCCATTACAAATGAATTAGGTTATTGTCTCTATCACTGAGTAACGGAGCTGATTCGGTTCAATCACTGCAGTAAGAGAGACCAGAATGGACAATGCAATTGCCACTTAAGGGCCCACAGCGTTGCACATTATTTCCAGACACAGTCTCTGATACAAATTAGCCAGATTTAGTGGTGACAAAAAGAAACTGGTTATGTTACAGAGAAATATATTCACTTAGTCAGGAATAGGCCATATATAGTTAAAATGTTAACAAATAAGTGCCATTTTTCAAAAATGATAAGTATGTAACAAATAAACAACATTAGCAGCTGTGTAAGCTTTGCACATAAAATCATTTTAGAGAAAATCTTAATTTTTAAAGACTGTTCATATACAGAAGAACACATCTTGTTGTTAGATCACTTCTAGAAGCTGGAGCAGGAGGAGTGTTTTTTAAATCTATAAATAGCATGAGGGAGGAGGATTTGTTGGCAAATTGGATCACTTTGAATTTGAGATCAATCCCCTTCAACTGGACCTAGATGCAGATAGGTTTTATAGTAAATAGAAATGTAAATACCCCTCTCACATATTTAAACTCCACCAAAGTATCATGGATGCCTCCAGGGTTCAGCAGTGGCATCTAATAAAAAACATCTGCCTACTTATGCTCTAGATAGCAAAAAAATAGAGGACAGAACAAGTATCCTTTAATTGTAAGTGCACACCCTAGGCCCTGGTAACAATATAGAGCAAAACAAATATTATGATAAAACTTAACATTTATTGAATAATTTTAAAAGTATTAAAATGTAAAAATACTGACGAGATGGATTAGGTAGGGGAATGAGGAATTTTAAGGACTTCCTAGTTATAGGTTTAAATAGGAAGGGTGGAGATAGGCCCTCTATCCTCTAGTCTCAAGTGATAATATAATAAAGTGCATGAAGTGAACAAAGTGCATATAGTGTAGTGGAATACTAGTGAGTAGCAATGACATAGGTCTGAATTTGAGGCCTATGTATTTGCATCAATATGTATTACCACTAGCCAAACAAAAGTGACTAGTGCTTATAGTAATGAATGAGGGAATTGCACTTAAGTATATTGCACCTTTTGGTGATTGATATTGCTTTGATATAAAGTGTGTAGTGCCAATATTAGTTCAATAAATAAATTAATAAATATTATATAGTAGGATACAATAAATATAGTGCCAGTGCTAACTGAGGATAATAGGGTTCTTTCAATACTAATATTATGTCCTGTCTTGTAAGGAAGGTCCTTCCATTACTAAAATAGTATAATCTTATATTCCCCTACACTATCTGAGGAGCCAAGATGTCCAATTACACCCACATTATAGTACTGCTATTGTAGTCATTCTAAGTATTTATCATTTAAATGTGGACAATGTATTGGGTGATTCTTAGGGGAATCAGTCTGTGTTTTGCCCGAGCACCTCAGCTCCAGACAACTTGCCGCGCGTCGCCTATGCGTCGGCGTGTGACGTCACAGAGCGGCGTCGCGGCGTTGTACGTGCAACCCGACGCACGTTTCTAAGGATTTCATCAGGGGTTACCGGGAGAATGTCAGAGGAGCTATTTATGCTCCCTAGTTGCCATAGCAACCTCTAAATTTAAAAAAATGTTTAAATGGTGATAATTATTAAAATCGTGTCATTATAATGCATATATATAGTGAGTTAGACTTGGAGAATAGAATATTGCATCATATTAGCTTCATTATATCACTATAGTGGAATTGGCTAGAATAAAAGAAGAAATATATTTGTATATATTGGAGCAGCATTTGACACTATATATGTATGTCAATAATAAAGTGTGCTTATTATAAGTATCTATTGTTATAGTCAATGATTATTATTTACCAAGAGAACTTACTTATGCTCTAGCCAGATTTAAAGTTATCAAACACTGTGCAGTGGTCTTTTTTTTTTTTATTGCAAAAATAAAAATTTTACAAAAGTACATATGATGTTTCAGACATACTTTCATACATACTGCCCATACAACGGGAAATTCTAAACAATCAATGAAACGAAGAAAAGAAGCATCGAAATAGCTTATTTATTTATAGGCGGCACAAAATTAATTGCTTAAAAGCTATATACTGTTCCCATAGATGCCAGTTAAAAGCTATCCTCTTTCTTGCCGGACTTTAGTAGACCTTTCTCATCAATTCCCTATTATAGCCATTAAACGTATCACTTCGCTCCAGCTTGGAATTAGTGGTTGGTTCCAATACTTAACCATAAGTAATTTCACTATTAAAAAAATATGAGAGACTAGAAACTTTACTTGAGGTACTATCAGGTCAAGGTCTAGATGTAGTAAAAAATTTGGGGGGTACAGGGGATCTTTCCCCCCACCATTCTGGATCGCTGAGTACAGCAATGACACCATAAAGATTTTACTTTATCACATTCCCACCAAACATTCATAACAGTCTTTTTCTTTATATGGGAAGCAAGGCACTGAGTCGAATCTGTTCATAGTTGATGGAAATAAATACCACCTCTGGATTTTCTTAAAAAATAGTTCCATATAAGAGGCATGAATTGCCAATTGTTTAACTAGACAAAATGCTTTAGAACAAATATATTCTTCAAAAACTAGTTTTAGGTCCGACTCCAATTCTTCTATACATCTAGATTTAATAAATGGGGGTAGAATTTAATATTATTTTACTACACCTAGAAATTATATGTGAATCTACTCCTTTAGTCAAAAATTCTTCCATTTCAAAGGCTTTATCTATATTTAATCTTTTATATCCCCTATGGATCAGAATCTTGTCTAATGCTCTACAACTGAGCCATGTTTAGTTTTTTTATGTTATACTTTTTATGTATCTCTTCTAAATCTATTAGAGAACCTGCAGAATAAAGGTCTGCTATATAGCAAATCCCCTTTTTTTCCCCATAGATGCAATATTTAAATACTTACAATATCTCTACGGCCGTGGATAAAGATGGATTGTGTATTAAATGGATATTAACTCTATTGTTGTACCAAAATGTAACCAGAGATGCTAAACCACCTGGAAGTTTTTCAATACAGCTGGATCTAACTTAGAAAACCATAATAGAGTTTGAATAGGGAGATCTCTCAATAGATCATCTTCAAGATTTTTCCAAACAGTTTTTTTGTGTTAGAAATTCCAGCTCACAACATGTGAAATTGCAATAAATTCATTGAGGGAGTCCCTATACCTCCTGTTTCAAATGTTCTGCTAGAGATATATATATATATATATTTTTTTTTTTTTTTTTTATTCTCGCTTTTTTACCCAAATAAATATACCTATCCAATACTTTTTGTATTGATTTAAGAATATAGTTTGGTACTCTTACGGGAAGACATCTGAACAAATACATAATTTTTGGGATTATGCTAATTTTAATAGCGTGCAGTGATCCTAATTGGTAAATTGAATAATTGAAAATAGAATAGCATTTTGTTACACTAGTAGACCATTGTTGCTATATTATTGAGTTAAAACTAAGTATCAATAATCTTTCAAATGATTTGCACCTACCTCTAAATAAATATTCTACCGAAGAATTTGAAATTCATTTATCAAAAGTCATGTTAAAGTCCATGCAAATTAGCTTATCTCTTCTCATGATATATTCACATGGTATGTCCCAAGCTGTGATGAGGTGCTATACTCAATATAAAGTTTTTATTCATATTTAATATATATCACATTACCCACTTTTTTTCCCTATATTTATTTTGTATGTGTAAATGTTTAATTTATTGTTATTCCCCTAGAATGCTCAGAGATGTATATCGCTAATCTATTGTAGATACATTATTTTGTACAAAAAATATGTATTTTTGTCTAGGCTAATGAGGCCTAGGCCAACAAACTTCCAACTGCTGGCTTTCTACAAGCAGACAAATATCTATGTGCAGATACTATTATGTGGGGCTCAAAAAGGTTTTCAACATGTTGGATAGTAATACAGGTTATGAGCATGTGTGTAGTGAAGTATAAACACTAAATACAGTGGATACACACACTGGGTATTGTGAATATATCACCTGATTCTTAATGTCTTCAAACAAGAGCTAAGGTCATATTCATAACAACTCACTCAAGACTAAAAATAATAACACATTTATGATTATCACTCTGTTTGCCTGGAACCACTTTGTTTTGCTGGGAATGACTACAGAAAACTTTCAAAATGTGGCTATTTAACTTTCCAATATATATGGAAACCCATATATCAGCTGGGATATCACTCCAATCTACTTTACAAGATAACACATGGTACACAGAAGCTATATTAAGTGGGGGAGAACCGATTAAGGCCCAAGGACCTTGTTGGTCCATATTTGGTTCTTTTGAACATCCTTTGTAGTTTTGTTGATCGGTCCTTCAGTCGTGTCAGACCATATGGACGCTGCATTCCAGGCACATTTGTCTGCATTTCTGGTCGTGCTCATCCATATGGTTTTCTTGGCAAATATACTGGAGGGAGTTGCCAGGTCCTTCTCCAGTGTACCGCTATTTGTGTGAACTCCCTGCCATGACCTACTGACCTTGGGTGACGCTACATGGATCTGCAAGGGGAGTGGAACTATACTTATAATCAATACAGTGTTGCATGGGAATGGAATGGGGGTGAAGAAAAGAACCAAGGGGAAAATGTGATAATGCATAACTTAATAAAATGTTAAGACATATGGTTAATAATGTTTTGTTAGTAGCGGTCTTAACAATATATTCTAGATAATTTTACCAACTTCTTTAAGATTTGGCTAAAAATTTATTGCATTTATCTCAAGAGAAGAGTAAAAATAATTAAAAATAAAATAAAATAGAAAACTCTAGCCTTAGTAATTATTGTCCAACGTTTCTCTGTGGAGAGTGGAGCAGTTAAGCGTGAATATTGCTCTACTGTTCGAGGCATACGAAACCAAGTCTTAAATCAGATAGTTTTCAATTTAACAATTAAGTTTCAATTTCTATATCCCTGGTATAATTATTCAATACTATATAGATGTATTTTCAGCTATAAAACTTCAATAAAATTCCAATTATTTAATAATCCATAATTTTCTTTTTTTTTAAAGGAGAAAAAAATCTTACTTCACTATCTCTATGAAGAGGTAGTGAAGTAAGAAAAGGGTCTATTGTTATTCCTTTAGAAAGACTCCATATGTTTTCATGTCATGTCAGTTTTATAAAGAGAACATCTCATTCAGAGCAGATATTCCACTAAATACTTGGGGATGAAAAGCAAATTAAGTTTGAACTGAATGCGGAGATATTGTCCAGAAATACAATGTGCAATTTGCTAAATTGTATCTATAATAATGAACTCGCTCTGGATCATACAATAAGTCTTCTCAATTGATATTCCTTTCTGGCCACTCAACATCAAGTCATACATGCCAACCACATTTATGACAGACATGGATAATATGGCTACACCTCTTACTTTGTATCCTTTGAAGTGGCGATAAATGAAGGACTTTCTAAAGAGACACGTAGAATACGAAACATACTGTTTCAAAGAAGATGAAACACCTGGACAAGTTGCAAATGGTGGAAAATCATATCTAATATTCGGGGCTGCTTTAGACATTGTACTTAATTCCTTCTGAGCAAATCTAAGATAGACATATCCAATTATTTTTGTCAAATATCTTACATTTTTCTATACAGAGACAATGGTTGGCTGTAACATCGAATGCAGAATTATGGGACAGAGGTAGAGCTTATAAACCATCAACCTTTTTAGATCCCTAATTATAGGTCTCTTAATTTATCTGGAGGAAAGTAAACAAAAAATCTCATTGAAGAACAATACCAGTTATATAAAAAAACTGTCAAATTAGTCCCTGGTTTAGTATCCAATCTATTTTATTTCACTGAAATAACCCTTGTTATTTAAGAATATATCAAATCACTTTTTCCTAATCCGCTGTCAGAATCTCCTTTGGTAGTAAGTTCTACAATCTGAAGGTGCTTAGAAGAACCCTCCTCTTCCATCACGCTGTAATATTTTTTTTTCTCCAACCTCAATAAGGGTTTCTTGTCAATTGTAAGCTTCTTCACAAGAAAAGTTCACATGGCAGAGCCTCATATTGAACCAGAATTTAAGTTAAAGGGTTGAAGATGTAGTATCATTTTATAGAAAAGGTAGTAGATAAGTACAACAGCAGTCCAGCAGAAGGGGTAGGGGCATATATGTAAAGCATTTCAAACATGCCAGGGACATGCATAAAGCTAGATTGGGAATATTGGAAAAAAGGGCCAAACTAGAAGGACTTGTTGCTTCTTAATTGCATTTGAAACGTTTATTTCTATATATCTCACTGAATGATGTCCCAGTAACAAACACACTTATTATTACTGGCTGAGATATGTTAAAGGACCGTTGTAATTTAACAAAAGTCTCATGCTTGTGAAGTATATAACAATGTAACATTAGGAGCTTTGTAAACCAGAAAGTCGTCACTTTAAGAGGAACATTTTTTTTTGTCCATTCTATTTCTTTTAAGAACTCTCCCATCTTGTCTCACTTGAGTACTTCCTACTGCATTGTAAGCTCTCAAGAGTACAAATGTGCCATATATTTTGTTGGGGTGGAGACACTAATATTCAAATTGCGGAGAGAGTATATGGACTGTATGTTATGAAAGAGGCTGATGATTTTTGTCTCCAGAGGACATCTTGCTAGCCCCGTGAGAAGACCTTTAAGTTTGCAAGTGGTCAACATATCCCCAACCAATTGGTTAAATGCATGAAGTTGAGATATTTTGGGAAACCTTGGACAAACATCTCAAGTTCATAGGCAAAGTTCACTTAGGTTATTCACTTAACTTTTCCAATAGTTTAAAATCATTTTCTAGGAGCTTGTTAAAGGACCATTGCGCTGCGGAATATGTTGGCGCGTTATAAATAAAGGATAATAAAATTGTAGTTTATGGCAAACTTCATATACAGATGAGCTAAAACTCATTCAACAATTTTCAATACAGTAGGTCACGCTGATCACTCTCCACTGAAGCCTATGGAGATGGTTAACACAAAGCTGTCAAGACCCACTCTCTGGCTGGGGTCTGTTGACCGGATTTGGGTTACTCTGGACCTTGGACAGCTTTGATTACAGGAACATCATGTCTCAGCCCTTGGGTTAGACTGAGCAATATTGACAGTAAGTCTGACAAATCTTACTGCAAGCATATGTCCCCGGGTAAATAATACATCTACACGCCACGTCTTGATGAAAATTATGAACAACTTTGTTTGGAAAACAACATCTTTTAAACAGGCATACAACATTACCAGGAGGGGCTACCTTTAGTCAGCCCCTAACTGCCTCTTGCCAATCAGGCAGGGTCCCTACGTGGGAACCATGAGACTCCTCCCATGGGCCAACCCCAGGCGTGGCTACCATGCTCATTCTATCTCTGGCAGTGGAGAGAGTAACATCTCTGCCCTGGCCTATGGCCCTAGTATTGAGGCTGGAAGACCCTGTACTATACCATTGTCCTACGGTGCCTGGCAGTCTGGCACATCTCTTTGTTCTGCTATCTCCTTTGTTTACACTAAGGACCATATGGCCAACTCCTGACTGAGAGTTTATACAATGGGGGATGGTTAACTAAATACAATCACTCCATAATACTATATACAAGCTTATACTGTAATTAACCATTACAACCCAAACCATATTTCCCCATTCCCACATGGTATCAGGGTTGGGCTGGTTTTCCACGTCAATCCATTTTATGCAGTAATGCTGACTTTATTTAATGGTGACAGTGGAACCCCATACTCATTCCCCTATCCCATACCATTCACAAGCAGTGGCTCTAAGCCCAAACCTTTTGTTCTTCCACATGGCAACAGCATGTGGAAGATAACCCAGCCCCAAGATGGCCATTGCTGCCAGTCTCAAGATAGCCCCAGCATAGTTCACGCCAAATCCAATATGGCCCCTGGCTGATTCATGACAAAAGCCATTTAACATGTCAGTAACATAAAGAAGGATTTGTAATATCTGTATTTTTGACATTTGTTTCAAGAGCCATTGTAGTTCAAGGGAAAAAAAAAAAGACACTTTTGTGGGAAGTACGTAATAAACCAACAACATTAGCATCTCGGATATAAAACATTTTTAGAAAAAAATAATCAGTATTTTTAAAGACTCTTCAAGAATCCTTTTTGTGCTGGTTACATCACATCCTGAGAGTTGGATCATGCAGGTGTGTTGATGTATATATCCTGAGAACATGATACTGGGATGTATGTTTGTAATCATTAGTGGAGGGAGGATGGAACAGGGAGAGGTCAACAGTCTTTGTAAGTTTTATCAGATTTAAATTGACACCACACCCCTCACAGTCCAAGAAGCATGACGTTTCCATTAATAGATGCAACCTAAATATGGCTTCATGTTTGGATATTCTTCTCCATATATTATACTTTTGATTATGAATAGTTACTTGCATCAGTTGCTCCATTTGTTGATGTATAATTCAGTGACCGTAACATTAACACTTTAGGTTTGCATTTTTAAAGCTTTATTCAATCTTATCAATTTGATTGATCAGCTTTATCAACAAAAAGAGAAACAACATTGTATTTTCATTACAATTTTACCTTTCTAGAAGCATGTTGGCCATTTTCAAGCCAATTTGTTTGTAAGAACGTTCTCAACAAATGGAACTTTATGATCCTTTAATATGGCACTTTAAGGTTGATCACCTGAATGAATCCCATGTCTCTCTATGGGTAGACTTGTACACTTCATAATAAATATTGACTAAATTAAAGCTCTTTAGTAGGATAGATAAACATTTAAGTGCTAAATCAGATTTATTCCAATACAAAAAATGATATTGTGAGATTCTAGGCTTCCTTTCAGTTTACAAGTTTCTAGACTCATGGTATAATTATTTTAACATTATAAAGTTATATTCAAATACATTTTAGTTATTAAATAATCATTCTCATTTACAAAATGTGAACATGATATTCCTAATAATCAGCCATGGATTTGTAGGCAGAGGTAGTGAAGCCAGAAAGGGGTCTGTCTTTGTTCCTTTAGAAAGGATTTCATATCATTCTTGTCATTACAGTTGGTTAATAAAAAGAACATCTTCTTGCAGAGCAGACTTTCCACTAAATACTATGGGATGAAAAGCAAATTAGCTTTGAATTGAAACATGAGATATTGTCCATATCTACAATGTACAGTTTGTTCAATTGCAGTTATAATAATGAACTGCCTCTGAATCATACAATAAGTCTTCTCAATAGATATTTCTCTGACCACTCAACATCAATTCAAACAGTTCAATCCCCCTTATTATGGACATTATTTAATATGGTGACTTCTGTTACTCAGTATCCACTGAAGTGTTCTTTGAAAAGATGCAAAGGATATGAAACATCTAAGTTACAAATGGTGGAAAACACAGTCTTATATTGGAGACTGCTTTCAACTTCTTGTGCCTATTATACCTCTGTTTGACCTAGAATAGAAATATCTAATACAATCTCAAGTCCGAACTCTTGAAATATCTCTACAATAGGACAATGATTTAGAGGAACAATAAGCAGAACCACAAAACTGAGGTAGAGTTTATAAACCATCCCTGTCAGCAAACCAGACAGCCGCCCAGGGGCACTTCCCTGTGAGGGGCGCCACTTCTTAAAAAAAATGGTTCCTGGTTTAAATAAATTGAAATGTTGCAGTTCACAGACTGGCAACTAGGGGGTAACCACCTAGAACAAGACAGTTACAACAGGAAAGGGAACATACATGTACAGAAAAGGCAAACATTGGTATTTGCATACCTTGCATACTCACTCGCAGGAGCTCTTCCACTTCACTGCCTAGGGGCTCCAAAAAAGGTAGATAAGGCTCTTCCTAGAACCAGTTCACAGGTCATCACCATACTTAAGGAGAAGGTGGAAGAAATGATAATCCAGATTGTGGCCTCCTCCCCAGTTCCAGAAATCACCTTTCTAGTCGGCATTTGCTCCATCACTCTTACCCTCCACTGCCTTAGGATTACTCTGGATTCTGTTATTAGGGGGTAGGTAGGTAGAGTAGGTGTTCATAGGTTAGTGTAGAGGGAGAGTATTTTAGATGTAATGGTTTATTGGAGGTTATAGTGCAGTGTAGTGTTTATAGTTAGTGTGATGAGGGTCCTTGAGGACCGACATGGTGCTTATGTGGGTAATGTTAGGGTTGTAACTGCCCCATCTGGCCTTTCTATACCCTTATGGGACTGATGGGGTTAAATAGCGAGTTATGAGGGTCTGTATTGACCCTCATGTGTGACAGGGTTAATTAAGGGCTTAAGGGGGTCCGTATTGACCCCCATGAGTGACAGTGTTAATTAAGGGATTATGGGGGTCTTTATTGACCCCCATGAGTGAGAGGGTTAATTCAGGGCTTATGGGGGTCTGTATTAAACCTCATGAGTGACAGGGTTAATTAAGGGATTATGGTGGTCTGTATTGACCCCCCATGAATGACAGGGTTAATTAAGAGATTATGGGGGTCTTCATTGACCCCCATGAGTGAGAGGGTTAATTCAGGGCTTATGGGGGTCTGTATTGACCCCCATGAGTGACAGTGTTAATTAAGGGATTATGGGGGTCTTCATTGACCCCCATGAGTGAGAGGGTTAATTCAGGGCTTATGGGGGTCTGTATTAAACCTCATGAGTGACAGGGTTAATTAAGGGATTATGGTGGTCTGTATTGACCCCCCATGAATGACAGGGTTAATTAAGAGATTATGGGGGTCTTCATTGACCCCCATGAGTGAGAGGGTTAATTCAGGGCTTATGGGGGTCTGTATTGACCCCCATGAGTGACAGGGTTAATTAAGGGATTTATGGGGGTCTGTATTGACCCCCATGAGTGACATGGTTATTTAGGGGCTCTATACAGAGCCCCATGAGTGATGGGGTTAATTTTTCTTTTTCGCTGGTCCTTTAAGGACCTTTACGGTCCTTTAAGGACCCGTAAGGCAGGAAATTTGAATTTGGATTTCAGCGGGGGTCCCGGATCGCATTCACTGTGGGGGTTAATGTTAGGTGCCGGTGGGGGTAGTCACAGTACCCCTGCTGGCGGCCTAAGTGTTTGTGTGCCGCAGTCCCTTTAAGGAGCTGCGAGAGGGAATTTAGAGATTTAAATGCAGGGAGGGACACTTGTACGTGTTTAGCAGTGTTTTTCTTGGTCCTGGAGCCTCGCTTTCATTTCTTTCGGGGGCCATTTTTTTTCTAGCTTAGGCGTTTTTCGAGTGGCAAAACAGGCAAATTGGGGTTAAATTGGCGTTCAACCTCACTTCTAGAGGTCCTGGGTGTCCCTCCGTGCTGTTGGTGAGTGTTTATTTTTATTATTATTGGGTTTTTGGAGTGTTTTCGTGATTGTGTGTTTGCGCGGTTACGTGTGTACTACGACCTTGTGTATTTTTTTTTTCTAAGTACCACGGGTCGTAAAAGTCGGGAAGAGAGACACATGGAAAGAGAGACACATGGGAAGAGAGACACATGGGAAGAGAGACACATGGGAAGAGAGACACTGGGTAAGGACAGGAGGAGGGGAAGAGAGAGACACAGGGGAAAGAGAGGAGATGGGGAAGAGACACACAGGGGAAGGAGAGGAGGAGGGGAAGAGAGACACAGGGGAAGGAGAGGAAGAGGGGAAGAGGTCCTGCAGGGTTGTAGGGATGAGCGCCTATGGCGCTCATCTCCATCAGCGCAAGGAGCGCCTTCAGCGCTCCTTGCCAGCAACTGCGGCACTAGCGAAGCGTTAGCAACAACCCGTAATTGCTCTCAACTATATATTTGATACTAGTTAAGTTATATATAACATTTTCCCGCTCATAATATATAATATGTGGAACTGGTAAGAATGCTCTGCACAGAAGTTAGCTGCAGATCTTTGCACCTTCACAGTCAAAACAGATGTATGTAATTCAAAGTAATCCTAAGTAAACACTTGAGCTTTACATCAAGGTTTTCTGCCCTAGCTAACCATGGACATCTGGCCTATCGTTTAAATATCTGATGAGTGTTATCTCAATTGTTATAGCAATCCAAGGCTACAAGGCAGGTTTGTTTCATCACACACAAAAGGTACACTAGGGTGTGGTATGGGAGATTATAAATATTTTGTTTTGATAATTCAATAAAGGTTCAGTTATAGTTTTCACATATCCACAGTGTGAGACTATGTCTGTGTTTTGTATCCTGACTTGGGGAGTGGTCTTGCCGGAGGCCACTAGTAACCTGTATCCAGTATTCTCTGTCAGTACTTTTGGGCCTTGCTCTCTTCAGAAGCCATATTTTGTGCCACAGACAATAAGAACTACATGATTCTGCTGGGGTAGGTTGAACTAGGTTCATATCAAGCCCCCTTGAAGAAGCAGATCATGACAAAATCCCCTTCCATTTTGTGTCTAACAGCTTTAACCCACTCTATAGCTTCTGTGCCCGTATGTAACTTGTGTCACATTTGTCTTATGTACTCACTGTATCCACTGTACTTAGAGCTATAGAATATGTTGAAGCTTTAAAAAAGAAATTATATCAACAAAAAAAGCTCAATGAAGTAATCAGAAAAGTTTAGTTCAAAGGCAATAGGTTGAGAGGGAAGCACAAAACAGTGTCACCAATATAACAAGGAGAAGGAACATGGACAAAAACCTCCCGAAACTGAATTATAGCATAGATCCTAGAGCTCTGTAATTATATTTTTAAACAGAGGTAGGCTGCAGAGAATATGAGCTTTGTTCGAAAAACTAACATAGCCAAGAAAAGAAAAGTAATACATCCACAACAAGAAATGAAGACGGTGCCATTCGATTAAGAGATGCATAATTCTTCAATCTTGACATATTGACTTGGGATGATGTACTTCTGATTTGGGATTCAGAATATTGCTTTTGGATGAAGCACTTGGTCGGGTTGCCACACATGGGTTACTCAAGACATCCAAGGGTGCAAGGATGATGGAAGTAAGTACAGTACATCTTACCGTGGAAGTAAGTACGGTACAGGATCATTTTACCTAGAGTGTGAACATAGGAGCAACACAGAAGCGGAGCTACAGCTGGTGGCCCCACGGCCCCTGACCTCCACCCATGGGGCTCCTGTGGCCCCTTATGGCCCACTGTGGCCCCCACAGGCTTCAGCCCCCCTGCACACCGTGTGGCCCCCAAAGCCCCTTTCACATACAGTATATACATATGTAAATACACCTATATATATATATATAATACTACAGTGGTCCTTTAAAGGTTGATTATACAGATCTTCATAGAGAAGCTGGCATTTTGACGTCTGCAGCAGTTTTTTTTCACATTACATTTTTACCCCTGGTACAGAGTGCAGAGTCGCCAGAACCTGGTCTCCCCAAAGAAATAACTGCTAACATACTGCAGAGGCAATAAGATGTAGAACGTTCCTTTTAAGATTGTATTCGGCGGTGTAATAAATATGACAAATTCATCACTCTTTTCAGATTTAATAAAGGAAACTAGCTGTGTGGTTTTGAATAATATCAGGGAATCTAATTATTTTGCTTCTGAAACCAGAGATTTTGCTAATGTGTGCTTCATTGTATTTCATTTGGATTCACATTTAATTATTATTCTATTCCAAATAAAAAAAAAGAAAGAGAGAGAGAGAAAGTGAAAGGGCCTGTAGAGACAAAAGTGTCAATTTAAATTCATCCCATAACCTGCTTCTGATAATTTCATTAGGAAATTAAACATTTGTTGCATAGAGAGCCTTATTCAATTAAATCCACAGACTGACATGGTGTTAAGCCGGCTTGTAGCGTTTCTATGAATGCAGGGGGATTTCTTACAAGAAGGACAAAAGGGGCTCTATTTGACCCCTCACATTCTCCTGTAGCGAGCAGAGGAACATGTAAAAACTACTATTATTACCATTTTGCACCGTACAAAATAAATTAATTTTGTCTTGTAAAATCCGAGCAGATAAAATGGGCTGTTTTATATGTATTTTAATCCATAGGACAGAAAACAATATGTAGATACATCATAAACATGGAAACACTGGTCATGCCCAGACCTCAGAGCTAGGTAGAAGCAAAGCACAAGTTAACTGTAACCATTTCAGTCACTCAGTATATTAAAATCCGCAATAGGCAATGGATTAGTCTATCCATTTGGTAACTGCAGCTCTTGGTTTCTGCTGTGCTTTCATATTAGGTGGCACTGGAAAGTGATGACGTTCACTTTACCAAAAAGAGATATTACTAACAATTACCATTATTTTGGCTCTATACATTTCACGACTATAGGGCTTCTTAAAAATAAAAATAAAAAAAGGGAACCGAGAGCTGCAGCTACCAACTGAATGGACTCCAAGATTACCAAAGGAATGCAGTAATTTTGCTTTGCACAAAATATTGATTTCAACATAATCTGAGAAACTTAAAGCCAGATCAAAACAACAGTGCCTTTTAATACAGGATTCTATGGTGTATGAGCATGCCCAAAAGCTCGCCCACACTCTTATAGGCAATTACACAAAATAGGCATTATCTTAATCTCACCCATACACTCACTCTCACACTACCACTCTCTGAGTTACTAGCATCCATGCACACCCTCACCTATGCATGCTCGCTTACACTCACTTATAAACACACACACTGTCACACTCACGTACTGACTCGCACAATATTTGATCTCAGCCTCAGTATTTCTGTTAGTATATTTGTTTGTGAGTCTATCGACATACATCAGCAACAAAATCAGTTGATAGAAAGCGGGTTGAGGTTAAATGACCTATAATTTTTATTTAAAACTAGCGACTTGCCAGACAAAAATGACAGGGCAATAAAATTTAAAGCCATGGGAATGGTGTTTGACACACAATGTAAACCGTTTTGTACGGTGCGGACCTTCATCGCTCATTGCGAGGCTTGCGCTGAGCCTCTTTTGTCATGTACTTTTGGTCCTCTGAGCATCTTCATGAGTCATGATAAAGAGAGATATATATTTTTTATTATTTATTCAATATATTACTATACTTTAAGTATTTATAATTAATGCAGTGAGCAATAGGGTGAAGAGCTAACAATCTGTTTGTATTTTCCCGACAGCATAGAATATACATTGTGAGTGTTAGTGCCCTGCTGATAAAGTGTAATGAATGTTTCAAATGTGCATTGTAAATAGGCTGTCTGCACGAGGTAAAGCCATTGATTATTGTGTAAAGTTGCATTGTATAGTCGTAATGTTATTAATGTGGTACGCATCTTGTGAGCATTTTCCGGCTTTTGTAATAGTGTATTTTGTAGGTCGTAGTGTGATTTGTAAAGTGCTACGCGTTTTGCACGGTCCAGGTTTGTGTCACCTCGTTTAAATTTTTTTTGGCACCCATTTTTTTCTTCGCTAAATAGAGTAAAATTCTTGTTCCACCTCACTCCCAGATGTCCTGGCTGTTGCCCAGAGCTGTCTGTGATGTTTTTGTAATTTTTGGGGGTGTATTTAGTGTGTTTTTATAGTTTTTTCGTTTTTGTCGTTAATCTCGTAATTTTTTGCGTTTTGCGTCTCGTATCTTTTTTTTTCGAGGTCTCGTGTCTTGTATTTCCTGAGTCTCAGAATTTATTTTTTCTAAGTCCCGCGTTTGTCAACCACATGCACAGCAAGGCGATCCCGCGTTTAGGAAGTGTTTTGCGGCTAAGTCCCACGTGTTTCATTGCCTCTTCATGTGCTGATAGTTGTAGTGCGTTGTAGTGCCTTAATGGCTCGCCTCGCTATGCAAGGCTCGCATGAGATGAGCGCCTTTGGCACTCATTGCCCAAGTGCCCCGTGTTAACGGCTCGCCTCACTTCGCGAGGCTCGCAGCGATAAGCGCCTTTGACGATTATATCCATTTAGCTTGTTATGTGGATCTAAAGATATCTTTTTTAAACCCCCAGATTTCTCAGTGGTCATCTCATTTTGTAAATTAAAACAGAAACTTGCTAGTAGACCTGCAAATTGATCTTCAGTGTTACTAGGCTCTTTCCCATTTGACAAAGGATATTGAAGGGCTACGGATTCCTCCCAGGTCCCTTGGGTTATGGGAGGAGCCCCTTGACCAGGCAGGAAAGGGGGGGGGGGAGCTTTATTTAGGCTCCTTTTACACCATTCTTCTTTTCTGCGCTCAGTTAGCCACAAGTGAGGTACCCACTCGTCCATGCCTTTAAGAAAAAGGAGAGGGTTTTATTATTGGCCAACCAACATTTGTTATTTATTGATGGTTACCATTAATGATTACCCATCAGTATGTTTACTAATAAACTCTGTGGCCTATTTTCATCCAAATTAGTTGTCTGAGTCAATTATTGTGGGTAGCAAATAATCACCTGGGTCATGCTTGGGTCAAGAACAACTTCTAAAGCAGAGCATAATTAGTTGGGACTAAAAAGGTTGCAAAACAATTTTTTTCTCAAATCATGTTACATTGGTTAATGTTGCATTTAAGAGAGAGGGGCATTTACAATTCTGTGAGACAGGGGCTTGCAACTAAACTTGTAATCTGCATGCTTCCAAAGATTTTAAATTAAAACTTGCAAATGCCCAGAAATTACAGTGCTAATAATACCGTGGATCGTACAGACCTAATAATAATAAAGCAAATACTCTGTCAAATATTTATAGATTTTTTGTCACCACGGGAGTTGCAATTACATAAATTATCATAATAAAGAGAAAGAGGCAACTACCGGTATTTACCCAGTCAGGTCCATTTTCATATAAAAGAGAAGTTTCGGTCATATACGTCTACTGAAAACATTCCCACTTCAAAATGAAGCTCAAAACATAAATAAAATATGCCTCTGGATGAAGGGCCTAGATTCATCCAGTCAGAATTACATATAGATCCTGATATTATAATATTTAGAGGACCTGAATCTATTACTATTTTATTTATTTGTGGTAAGTTTCATAGGAACCATCGGCAATTGCTTATTGCATATTATGTTCAGACAAGTATATATTTGGTTATCCATAAGTATATATAGGGTTCCCCATCTCGATTATCTCTTCTCAAATAACAAAAAAAGGGGAGAAGAGCTTCATTACAAAAAGTAAAAATAACTTTATTAAGCATATAATAACGACGATAATAATAAAAATCCAGTGATTTAAATGACTATTTACAATGTGTGAAAGCAATATTGTAAATAAATGGTGGCGTGGAATATGTACCAAAACTTGGTAAGGGCCTAATTCAAGGCAGGGGCAGAACTAGATAATGGAGGGCCCTGGTGCAAGAAATGGTTTTGGGCTCTCCTCCTCTGGAGGTTTGTAAAAAATGTTTTGCGACGGCTCGGCCAGAACCAAATAACAAGATCCCTTCCCATAACTGTTACCCTCCTGAAGGCCCCTTCCCCTAACAGCAAACCTTCCCAAGGCCCTTATCCATTGCTGCTCCACTCCCAAGACCCCTTTTCCAATATATAAACATTATATGATCACCCCCACACAACACCCACCTCTCGTAACATCCATCCCCACCCAGCCTTTGTCAGCAACCATCTATCTCAGAATCTATCCCCGCATAGCACCCAACCTCTCTCAGCACCCACCCCTATCTCCTTTCTTCCTCCCTCACAGAACCCACTTTTCTCTTACTTACAGCACTTGTTCTCTTACTTTCTTCACTGATGCACATCCCCAGGGTGCTGAACTGCTCCACACTGCCACCTCATAGAGCTTCAGTAGAAATGCTCTTATTTAAACAGTCACACACCAATTTCAGACCTGGGTTGCAGCCATGGAGGGGCCCTACAGTACAGAAAAAATATAAATTGAAAAAAATGAAAACAAAAAAATACACAGCACAGGGCCCCCAGAGAAGGGTCCTGGTGCAATGCACCACCTGAACCACTAGTAGATTTGCCTCTGATTCAAAGTAAGCCTTAGAAAATACCACATACAAATAAGTATGGAGGGTTTTATCAGACAGAAGGTCTGAATAGAAAAATGTTATATTCTGCAAACTAAACAACCATCTAATTCTATCTCTAATGATACAAGTGTCATGGGAAATATATAGTAGACTCTTTACCTACAAGGTACTATTGTGGTGATTTTCAAGAACCCACCATTTGACCTCTGGGGGTACAAAAGAGTTATTCCTGTTAATTCTCTGATTTACTTTACAAAAAATAAACAGCCCCATTAAATTTGGGCTACGTGGTAAATCGTAGTTCGCAAGACTTAAGGCTATTAAATTAGCCTCTTAAAGCAACCCGCGGAGGACTTGCGGGTTTAGATGCATCAAGGCCGAAAAAAGCCTACGGGATGAGCAATGTCTAACTTTGCAGTCGTAAATCCTTTGATCTGTCAAGCCCGTACCCGCTACATTTTCAATCATGCTATTAAATTGCAACAAAGTCACTCGCGAGCAAGCCCGTAACAAGCAAATGGAGCCCAAAGCCCAACGAGTGCATGAGGGGACTCGCAAGGGGGGTAAAGTCCAATATGTAGCACTTTAACTACAAATAAAAACACACTAGTGTACTAATATTAAAAGTAAAAGTGATGTTAGGTCTTAGAATTAATAGCACAACATTCTCAAGCCCGCAAATCGGCCCAGAAAAATACTTTATTTCCTGTATAATATTTGTGTTCTATCGATCCAGGCAATCAATGTGTTAATACATATACTAGAATATCATATTCATGGTTTTATTATTATTGCATTATTCTTAAATGTGTAATTGTAGGTCTTTGAAATCTAACCTCCCCCTTTTCAGTGACGTAATGATGATGATCTCTTTTACCATTGGCTCTGTCTAAACCTGTACCTACAGGTTTGACTAATTGATCCTGCACAGGGCCGCAAATCCAACGTTCAAAGAATGAGTTACGGGTTTGCCTTTCCAGCTCGTAAATCGCAGCCCCTTCTAATTTAATAGCACCGTAAATCCAAAACTCTTCACGCTCGCAGACGTTGCGGATCTCACGTCACACATACGAGCTTCGAACTTAATGTGGCTGAAAGTCACTTTATTAAGACAGGTATTTTAAATGCCATGGATATAGCCCAACATATTTTCTTACAATAGTAACAATTTCACTATAAGCACAATATAAAAATAAGGATGGGCAAAATGTCCTGATTATATACATTTAGTTTGTTATGTGGTTTTAAAGATCTGATTTTTTCACCCATCATAGGGTTAATAAGGCATTCACTTATCCAGGCAGCGACACAAAGTGTCCAATCTCTAAAATGGGAGACAGCAATATAAAGGTTAACCCTACAAATGATCATTATGGTGGTTTAAAGGACCCACCATTTGTCCTCTAGATTATAGGAGTGAAAGGCGACACTCATCTGTCTCTAAATCAGTTAAATCTTAGAGGAGATTGGACACGATCATGGGAAACCAATCTCTAAAATGGGAGACAGCACTAAAAAAGGTAAACCCTGCAAATGACTGATATGGATGTTTAAAGGACATTTGTCCTCTAGATTTTAGGAGTGAAAAACTACAGTCATCTGTCCCTGAATCAGTTATGTCCTACAAGAGGTTGGACACAATCGTGGGAAACCCAGGGTCGCAGCATTTACTGCTGATGGGTACTATCGCGCAAACTGCATCTACCCATTATTGCGCACACTGACATCACCAACCAGTGTCATCGGCACAAACTAATAACCCAATGATGCGTTTCGAGTCCTAGCTTCAACTGCACTTGACTTGCTTCTGAAGATTTACAGGGAAAGGGAATGGGTGCCAAATACCAAAACCGCCAATGACTTTACAAATCCTGTTTCTTTCTCTATCCTTCCCCACACCTTCCTCCATTGCTCAGTAGATAAGTGCATGCCCTATAAGAAAGTGCTCAGGAGAGGGAAGATGGAAAATTGCAAATGCCTGCAAAAGTTTAAAAAAAAAAAAACAATCTGTGAACTTTGCATTTTTCACAAATGTAACATATTTTCTGAAGTACTGTGGTCACTTAAAGGTATATGCAAGTGAGCTGGATTATGAATGCATCCGTGAGAGGGGAATTGGTAGCGTCTGAAAAAAATTGTTTGCATGAAAAAATACCAAAATAAACATTTAAACAGTTACCCTAAATTTTGCTGAATTTCTTGCATTTGCAAACAGTTTTCTATCAATGTTGACACCCCCTGAAAATCCCAGCTGAAAATAGCATACATAATAAATTGTATCTTTTTGGTCTGTGAATTGAGCTGCAGCTTTCCATTAGATTTCTGTAATACCCAGAACAAGGTCTGTGTCCAGTCATTCACTGATTGTTTTATCTACATCCCAAGTGATACTTCCCCCAGCCCCAGTGATTTGCCTCTGAGATCTCTCCCAACCCCAGTAAATTGCATGCACTCACTCACACAGAGACACATTCACAGAGCGTGAATATTGCAGGTCATTACAGGACTATAAATCAAACATAAATGCTCATTCTCCTAAAAGACAAATTAGAATAGGAAGAAGAAGCTGAAATGTTTGGTTTCAGTACAATTATAATTTGTCAGAATTTATCAAGCAGAGGGTGTATGTCTAAATAACAACAGCTCAAGCATTTTTACTTGAATGTCACTTTATGGTCCTTTAAGGACCCAGTTTAGCTGCCTCATCTATGCTGGCTGCATACAGCATTGCTGATTGGCTGCAAATTGAACATTCGCACATGGTCAGGGTACACTTTTACAAAATCGTACCCTGAGAAGCCTAGCTCAATCCTGGGGGTGTAAACATCACCTGCAATAGTTTTTTTTTTAAAGCAAGGCTAAAAAACATAGTGCATGCAAATAAATGTAATCATACACTACTAATTCCCCGCTATCAGATGCATTCATAACCCAGCTCACTTGCATATACCTTCAATACTACAATGACAGAATACACAGCTGCTACGTGTGCTCTGCTGCACTGCTCTGTACAACAAGCCCAGATGAGTCACAACACAGTCACATCCTGGCGTTAGCAGCTTGGGGAATGGTCTTTTCGTCATTGACCTTTTCCTCACCAGCGGGCGCACTTTGATCCATCGCTCTCTCTCTCTCTCTCTCTCTGGGCTTCCTCACAAGATAATACAGGGCAGCTTTTTAAAAGCATTTCAGAATCTCTTCTAGCCTTGGAAACGATTATTGCTGCAATAAAAATCAATAGTGTCATCTCTGCACCTCAAATCTGTGCTTCTTACTGAACTAGACTGAGATTTTTTTGCAAATATATTATTGCACATCTTCAAGAATGATAACCTTTGCCTTCCCTGTACAACTCTGAGTCTCTCATAAAGCTTAAAGCATCCATAACTGAAAGGAGAGGAACAGAGCTGCAGGAGAGGTCTTGCTCTGTTCCTCATATATTCTCTATAGGGGTAAGAAAGTTATCTTAAAAAAGTGTCACTCATGTGTACATAGTGCAGTCTCCCAGTTGTTCGGTTGTATCTGACTCTCCGTGACCCTATGGACTACAGCATGCTAGGCACATCATGCGTCAGAGTGTGCTAATCCATAAGGTTTTCAATGTAAAGAGACTGAAGTGGGGTGACAGTTCATTCTTCAGTGGACTGCACTTTGTCTGAACTCTTTGCAATGACCTGCCCATCTTGGGTGATCTTACATGTTATACCTCACTGCTTCATTGAAGTACACAAGCTCCTTCACCATGACAAGGTAGCGAGCCAGAAGGGGACTCTCTCACATAGCTTACATTACTATTTGCTATCCACTTTGTTTAGTATGCCTTACCCAATACAACATAGCACCTGAAGGAGCAATACAAGGCTTAAAGACATTTAGTCACACATATTTAGGCAGGACACATGCCAAAAGCTAGTTTATAATTAAAACAAAGTTCCTGTACTTAAAGATCCATGTATGCATGTTCTTAAAAAAAACAAGTATCATAGGAATGAGTTGGCCATCATGGCCCCAGAGATATCTGTATTCTATACGTGTCCCTGTGTATGTCAATTTAGGAAAGAGCCTGTTGGAATAGGAACTGTGTTTTTTTTTTTTATATCTGTAGGTTACCTTTTCATTATGAGGACCAACTCAGGTCAGAAGAATTAATTGTGATAAGTGGCATCTAGGCTGTCCGTATATAAATTAGAAAATAAGAGGTCTTGAGTAGGTAGTACCAAAGGTCTAGGCCTGGATTTACAAGGCTGGTGCCCCTCCTAGGCACACACTTCTTAGCAGCTACACCAGCAGCAGCAGGTCTAAAAAAATGAATCAATTAGTCTGAATAATAAATAATAATAATAGTAATATGCCTCATATGTGACAATGCTAAACACATAACGAAAATAGTTTGCTTTATACAAGATGGTTGTTCAGTTCATTACAGAAGCATGAACAGAACTGTCACCCATGGGCGAAAGAACTGAGGGGGGCAAAGGGGACATATCCCCCATCCCCAGATTTTTTAATGTGTATGTGTGGACAATGTGTTGTGCATTTTTAGTATACAATGAGCTGCATCCCCCTCAGAATAATTTTGGGTCCTACACCGATCACCCCAAAATCAAGTTTGTGGCTATTCTGATATGTTATAAAAAACTGGCTATATATTGCATTAGCCATTTGTTACTAACGTGGATCATTCCTAATAAGCTCAGTAATGTAAATGCAACATTTGTATGCAAATGACAAGCTAGTATATATTACATAGCTGCTTTGATGTGCCAATTAGAATCACAACCTGCTTGTCTAGCCTGGTGGTGACCAAAACCGAGATTATAAAGCGGCCATTATTTGGGAAAGAGTGGTAGACAGGGGCTGAACTACCACTGGTGCAATATTCAAAAAGCCCTGGGGGGCCCCCTCACCCAACTACTCCAGGCCTTACACCCTGGCAACCCCCCCCCCCCAGAATGTATATATATATATATAATAAATAAAATGAGTTGACACTAGAGGGGGGCCCAGGGGTTGTTGGGGCACAACACAAAAACAATAATTGTTGCACCAGTAGCCTCCATTCAGTAGCTCTGCCACTGGTGTTAGATATGAGGAAAAGCTTGGATTAGACACGAAAGAATTGTTCAAATAGAAACTGTACTTCTATATCTTATAATACTCTTTGGAAAAATTAATGATGAATCTTTAATTGTATTATCTATTTTTACAATTCTAACAGTTCTGGCCCAATCCCATGAGGTCTTGTAATACCTCCTCCTATCTGTGAGTTTCTTGTCAAGTAGGTTGGAACCTTGAAGGCTGTGATTAACCCATTGTCACTCAAACCGTAGCTATATGCAATTGAAGCAAAAAAGATCCATAGAAGTTGAAACATCTTCATCGTAACATTACAAAATGGTGGTCTATTTTTGACCCCATCATACAAATGGATTTAAACTTACCTTAAGTACGCCTTTATTACCGGTTTAGGTAAATAACTTCTTATCTAGTTTCATTTCAAGGCAATAGAATGGTTTATCAAATATAGATTTCACAATGCAAGAAAAAAAAACAGACTAATCCATTTGAAAAAAGTATTCAGTCGCACATAAAATATTTAGAGATAGTATAGAAAATTATGCATAATATGCATAGAATCTAAAAAATGCCAGTTTCCGTAGAGGATTAAAAGCACATCGTATACATGTATTACATATGTGCATCTTGATAAATATTGTATGAAAAATTCAATACATAAATGAACAACTCTGTATTTGAATGATATTTAATAATAATATAGTAATATCAGCCGAATATTCTCTTATGTATTTCAAGGCGTTTGAGTAATGCAGAGAATGCTATGGAATAATTGAGTTAGCGTCTCCATGACAGCACATGAGTAACCATACCGGGCTCTGCTCATCGTCTATTATAATGCTCCGCTGCAGAATATTCCAGCCCAGGACAGAGTTAAAAAGCAGCGGGCAGTGTCTCATCTCCTTTTTGTTTGCCCAAGCCACAGATAGAACTACAGCTAATGAAACAACTAATTAGATTTTTGTAATCCGGTCATCGTTGTGTTCAGGAGGTGACATTTCAGTAGGATTTCTTGGTGTGCTCTGTGGGACGCCGTCCCTGGGTAATTTGCTCTGTGTCATTTTGCCAGAATGGCAGGTCCCTGTGTTGATTTAATGAAATCTCTGCCTGGTATAATGCAGCATTGTCACTCAATGTTTTAATGTGGAAGATGGCGGATCAGGGAGAGAATCACATCACACATTTGTGATGCTTGAATAAAATAATAGCAGGGATGTGAGGTGATGATGTAAGGGAACATAAGCTCATAGATTTGGAAATATATTAGAACCAAAGAGGCACATCTAGCGTGCCCATTCTAACTATCAAAAAGCTTGTATTAAAGGATTGTTCTATTGTACTTATAATAGGACCCTCTAAAGAATAGTTAGGCAGAAATGTATAATGGGCATGCTAGGTGTGTCTCTTTGGTTCTAATATACTGCCCAATCTATGTTTCTAAGTAACCATTCTTTAGAAAGCCCTTATAAGTAATAGGTTGTTTTTTTAAGATTAAGATAAGATTTTTACTAGATAGAATGGGCATGCTATATGTGTCTCTTTTATTCTAATATGCTGCCCAACCAGTCTCCCAAAAAGTTTATCTTAATTAAAGGACTGCTCTTTTGTCTTATAAAAGGACACTCTAAAGAATTGTTCCCCTTCTGG
Organism: Discoglossus pictus; assembly: GCA_027410445.1. Classification (NCBI taxonomy): domain Eukaryota; kingdom Metazoa; phylum Chordata; class Amphibia; order Anura; family Alytidae; genus Discoglossus; species Discoglossus pictus. The sequence continues at coordinate 54,462,080 of CM050175.1, forward strand.
ATCGCTACCTTGTCGTGTTGTACTTCAATGAAGCTGTGAGCTATACCATGCAGGGTCACCTAAGATGGGCAGGTCATAGCAAAGAGGTCAAACAAATCAAAGTCCATTTGAGAGGGAACTGGCATCCAGTCTAGTATTTTTGTCAATAAAACCTTGGGGATGGGCACGACCATAGACATAATGATAGATTTCCCTGGCGGGCTGTGGTCTATTGGGTGATGACTGTGCTCCATAGTCAGACACAACAACAAAGAATAGTTAGGTAGGGCTTGACTAAAAACACTTTGTATTAAACGTTTACTGTGTTTTTAAACAATGAATTGCTATTTCTCATCCATGTCCCCCAGGCAGTATACACTCTGAATCTTTCCAACCCATACATGAAGTATTATGCCTGGAGTGGAGCAACCACTGAAGTTCTCCTCATTGCCAACGTTAATAAGGGTGACACCTGAGCTGCTAGCCACATACACAGGTCACCACCCACTACCATACTGCAGTGGGGATATGCCAATTTATATAGCACTAGTCGTTTACTGGTCATAAATGAAGGTATAATATTACATGTGTCTTTTCCCCCCTCTCCCTCCCCTATGTCCATTTCCCCCTCTGTCTATTTTGACTCTCCTCCCTAACCTGTGTCTCTTTCACCTATTCCCCCTCTTTGTTCCTTTCCTGAATTGGGAGTTAGAGGTTAGCAGGAAGAGAGAAGGGTTATTCTATAATGAGCGATGTAACAAAATAGAAGAAGATAACAGAATAGGTAAGTCAAGAGTTCTTTTCCAGAAAATTGGGAATCTCACAGTAACTAACTGGTGCCCTGGGAGGGCATGTCGTGTATGGCACATGGAGTCCCTTTCAGGGCAAACATTGCACCTTCAATGGATATATGGACTGTTATCTGGACTGTCATTTCCCTGTGAGCAGGGTGTTGATAATTGTGGCACCCACTGGATGTATGGGTAGTGATGCTCTTCTGACATTCCTGGGTTTATAATAATTGCTGATGACATGAGTAGTTATAAGTGTGTGATATGGTTGTTACCTCAGAATGTTTAATCAGTGGCCCTAGGGAGTTTGGAATCCATGGGTTTGTTTCTCCCCGAGGAATACAATAAAATCTATGGCCCACACCCTTGGGAAAAGGGTCTGAGTTCTGGGGCAGCAGGGTACAAGTCTCAGAAAAGATAGGAGTCTAAGGCACAATTGCGAGACTTCTAGGAGCCTAGGAAATTTAGTTCAGTGTAGGGAAAGGGAGATCTAATTAACTGTTGTTCTCTTGTGACAGATGGTCATTGCCACTTTGGGAGCTTGTCAGATAGGCTTGCAATCTCTGAATGCAGTTGTGCTTTCATCTTCGTGGAGGGCCAGGATACATAGTCACGAAGGCCGCTGCCTCTGGAACAAAGGAGTATTTTGTTAATTACTGTCCCAGGCTCCAAAAAGGTACCTGGGTGATTGTTCGGATTAGTATTATTACTTTGCATATAACAGGTAAATTTCACCTGTACACTGCATCCGGTCTTGGAAAATTCAGGGCAGTTATGGAGGTTTGAAAGGTAGCAGAAAATCCCTGCACCACATATATAGAAAGGAAAGGAAAAGTTGTTCTCAATACATTTACAAAAGGATGCCCATGGTATTAACAATTAACCCTTATCTACCCTTAGGTCATTAAAAGGACCCCATGGTAATCTAAATTAACTCTTTACCATGAGGGTCTATATAGACTACCATAATAAATTAAAAGTAGCCCCTCCTTAAGGACCCCCCTGGCACACTATGTTTTAAAAACTACACCTACACTGTTAAGAAAAATAAACATACATGATACTAAATTAAAAAAACAGCTACTCACACAAAAAAACTAATTACAAAAAAATTAAATATTAGTTACCATAAAAAATTACAATAAAATGAAAAAATGGACTTGCAAAGTTATAAGGAGGAAAGTTAAATCCATATTTGCACACCCACAGGGAGGTTACATAACCAAGTACAAAGAAAGGCATCCAAGTACTTAGTTTGACCTTTCTGGTCAAGATCATAGGAAGTAACTGCCGAAGACGGAATCACGTGGTTGGGTGGGGTCTGAGCTCACAGCGGAATCATAGCACAAGGAGAAGGAGAGAGACTACATATACCAGGCTGCTTTGCAGTTTGCAAACTGAAGGGATTTAGCAAGCAGAGTAAGTTTGCAAATGTTTTTTTTTTATTCACTTCATTAAGACACTGAGAAAATACAAAATGTCCAGGTATATCGTACAAGCATATTACAGTACATTATCAACTTCCACATTTGTCTTATCTATTGTTTTCAACATTTTCTCACCATAAAAAAAAAAAAAAAATTACATTGTATCTTGATAACATGGTTTGTTTTGTGCAAGAACTAAAAAGCAACAAAACAAAACAGAAAAAAAGGGAAGAAGGAGAAATGTAAAAGGTAAGGAGGGGAAAGGGAAGCCATTTCGATTGCAGCTCACTTTGAGTGTCCACGGGTCCCAACAGGCCACCCATTTCCTGTAGTTTTCATCTAATTCCTCTGATAATGAGCACATCCTATAAATGTTAAATAAATTCCTCCCAAGCTGAGAAAACCTTGTTTCACAAAAAGTGCAAACCCTTGGGGAAGTTTCGGCTGGGAAGACTCAAGATCGCTTCCTCAGGTTTTCTAGGGTCACTTGAACCCAAAAGTCCCTCTAGTGTGTTGTACATTGCATCCCAAAGAGGATCTATTTTGGGGCAGTCCCACAATGCGTGTTTTAATATACCAAATTCATTGCAGCCTCTGAAACCGTTGCCATTCAAGGATAGCTTCGGTTTTTATAATCCTTCTAATGTGAGATATCACCTAAAAATAGTTTTAAAGGCAATATCTCTCATGATTAATTTCAAGAAGGAGTTGTCTGCATGTTTACGTATTTTTGCCCACTGTACGTCATCTAGAGTTATACCCAATTACTTCTCTCAAGCTACCTTCTCAGTTAACTTCTCTGTTACTGCCTGACCAATTAAAAAATATATTAATGTGGAGATACTTTTTTTACCATTAGCATTATAGCACTTCTCAAATGGGGATTTCCTAGGGGGATTCTTAATCCTCTTAATAGAAGCCATATTAGTGTGTATGTATGCCAATCTAAGCCACTCTCTCTGGCGTAGAAGATATTGGTCCATTAACTCTGTATGGAACCAAATTGGGGTTTCCATCAGGATGTCTTCTACTATGTCCACCATGAAAACTGCCCGATTGTTTCCCCCGCCGAATCTCTAAAGGGGAGCCACAAAGGAGTGAGCCAAGAGCCTTCTTCTAGCAAGGGTGCACGCTTATTACATTTGTTTCCAGAGACTAATGGAGTGTACAATACTCTGAGGGAGGTCACCCTGTCTGACTTTATTTGTTTAAGCATGTTGAAAGAACTTGGTGAGTTCAGATTCTCCTCTTTAAGTAGGTCCCTTACTATATCCAACCAGCACGGAGGGATTTGCTTAATGAACCATTTGGACAATTGTGCTAACTCGATGCCTTAAAAATCAGGAGTAGCCAAACCACCCATCTCCTTTGAGGCACTCATGGATGATCCGTTTACCCTAGGTTTCTTATGACTCCAGATGAAGTGGAGGATTGCTCTCTGAAATTTCAGGACCGTTTTGATTTGCATAGGGAGTATTCTGAAAAGGCAAATTAACTTGGGTAAAGTGTTCATCTTTACCACATTAATTCTCCCTATCCAAGAGATCAAGTGAGCAGACCGACTATTAAACGTTCAGAAAAAGGGTTTAGAGAATACCTGGGTAGTTTGTACTATAAATTAAGTTAGTCTGTGTCGGGATGTAAATGCCCAGCTATTTGATAGAATGTGGAGACGATTTGTTCAGCGCCAACAAAAATGTTTGCATACACTACTGATTCTGCTCTGTCAGATGCAATCATAATCCAAGACGCTTAGATATGCCTTTAAATAGTAATTTATACACTAATATAAGGCTAATGTTAGATTTGCCCAAATGTATCCTGTGTTATGCAAGCTAGAGGTGGAGCCTCATTTGCATTTCAGTACCCAGAATCATATATTTCAATCATCTTTCAACCACCATAATATATTTTGTGATTCCTCCTAATATTTATAGACCAGATGCGGTGTACCTGTTCATTTCCTCTGTCCTTCATAATGGCAGCCATTTATATGTACACAGAATAGCTTTTTCTTTACAACATTGAATGGTTAAAAGAGCTTACAATCTAGCTACCATTCTTTATCCTCCTTTGTACATTTCTCTCATTTGTAATTTTTTGCTCTGTATATATCTGAATAATTCTGTTTTTTTCCTACCTGCAAAAGTCATGTTTATTTTATAGCAAATAATTATTTTAGAGAATTTTCCCTCAACAGAGATCGTGTTTACTCCTCAGTGTAATCAAGTCATTGAAAACATATTTAAATCCCTTTTTTAATTATCTTTTCTTTATACCAGGCACGGAAGCACTTATTGCTTAGGAAAGAAAAAATCTAAGACGACATATTTTTTTTCCGTAACACAAGAAACAATATATTCATAGTAAGCAGCGGAGCTGCATCCAGCAATGAAGCAGATAATTCATTTCAAGGTAGATAGATAGAAGCTGAAGGGGTCTCCTGCTGTTATGTATAAAGCTTAGTGCTTTTAAATACCATTTTTAATAAATATATCATTTTCAAACAAGGCTGCATACAGAAACTATTAAAAGAGATACGCTGCTTAGATCAGGAACACTGTGGAGGCAAAATTAGCTATGATGGTTTATAAGTATACGTTGCATGTAACATAAACCCTGCCAAACGGACACTTTTGGTTGGAGGAAGTCATCTCATGAAATCAAACCTGAAGGAGGATTTAGGTGACTGGCATGGCATATTGAGGTTTACAAATATATCACTCAGAACAAAAAAAAATAAATAAAAAATAAAAATAAAAAAAAAAATAAAAAAAAAAAAGAAATCTGGTTGCCAGTGGATTTACACTTCCATTTGAAAAATATATCAAGGTAACACTGACTACCTCTTCTGGATCGCCGACTTGTCGTGGTGAAGGGGCTTGTGTACCTTAATGAAGTTGTGAGCTACATCATGTAGGGCAGGTCAGACAAATTGAGGTCCACTGGAGAATGAACTAGCATCACCTGCACTATCTTTGCCAAGATAGCCTTATGGATAAGCACAATTAGACACAAGATATGGTCACACAAAGTTGGACATGACTGAGCAACTGAAAACACACACACTCATTCAATGCTACTTGCTTGACAATACACTATTACCGACACTGTCAGTAAAGCATTTTTACAGATGGTGGAGAATGTTCCGGTAAGGCTGCTGACAAACAAGACCCTCACCCATTATTCATTCTCTACACTGGATATCTATCATTTAGTCAATCGATTTCAGGCTCACCTTCAAAGCTCTAAATCATCAGGACCCAAAATTACCAGAAAGTACTCTTGGCTCCATACTCCCCTGTCTATATATGCATTAAAGTTACATGTACCAAGAGCTTACTTGGCATCATCTGGTGCTTGCAGCTCCAGTTCTATGGGACCCTCCCTCATATCACTTTGAGAGTTCTCACCATTAGACATTTTTAAAAGTAAGCTTCAGACTTCTGTTTACCCAATGCTTTGCTTAGTACAACATCTGGGGAAGTATTGCAAAAGTGCTTGTGAGTCCAACTAGGATACAAAAAGCTATATTCATTGTTGTTATTATTATTTTATAATGAAAGCCATATTAGTACAATTCCATAAAGTTATCAATTGTGACTTTCTGATAATTTCCATCTGCTCACCTCCTGGTGTGCTACAATGTTGGCTTCTGTCTCTTCCCATTACCCAGAGTGTGGGGTGCTCTCGTAGCAATTACAAATTTCCATATTTTAGTCTCTAATTCACACAGCACTTAAGGGGGTTCCAAAGACATGTGGTGCTTTCTCCTACAGTAGAGGGTGACCCATGACCATGTGGACCAATATAAAGCAACTGGCTGGACTGGTTGCACTGGAAGCTGCAATATGAAGAATAACAAATCACCGTCCCTACCCACCTCACACAGTGACAGATCCAGTAGATCTTCCATTATGTTAGATAACATGTATGCTGTTAAAAAGCCAAGACATGTTATACCATTACAGTGTCCTTTTAAAGGGAAAGTACATTTACAATCCGCATAAAATACTTCTGTGTTTTTATTAAAATCTAAACTTGTTGAAAACCAAAATTTAAGAGTAAAGAGTAAATAAAATCTTCAAACACTGCAGATCCCTCAGGGGGAGTTTGTCTGACATGTTCCATCTTTCTCTAGGGTGAAGGAATTATTATAATTTGGCAAAATGTTATTAGATCCCCTGAGACGTGCTCATTGTTTTAGGCTGTGGAACTGTTCATCCTTATTTAGTTAAGACATTACAGTATGCACATTGTACTATAACACATCTGAATGGAGCGCTCCTCTGACTGTATTCTACTACTGTATTAATTATGCTGCATTCTTAATACAGTATATCAGTGTATAATTGTTTTATACGTATAAATATCTGCATTTATAATAAAAACAATACAACCTGTGTAATCCATAAAAAGCGTTACGTTAAACGTGACTGTGGGCCACATTCAATTTGAAGCCCGCAACTCAATCACAGACAGACGAATGTCTGCGAGTGAGTTGCGGGCTCCCGTTAGTCTCCAATTACGATGCTATTCAATTGCTCAAGCCCGCAAGTTACTGTCCCTAAGCCGAAACTGTAAACCATGCACTGGGTCGTAGCAGTTCAGGGCGGGAACATGATCAATTAAGGAAGACCGTAACCTCTCATTTTGAGTTAGCCAATAGAAAAAAGGAGAGTGTCGTTATTACGGAAGTAAATCACAGAGGTTACTTGTCAATAATTAGGTTCGGGGTCCAATATGCAATCAGACTCGCAAACCCACAAAATAAATAATAATGAAAATAAATGCCAATACTGTTCTAGTCCATATGGGTGGCCTGATATGTAGTAACTCATTGATACCCGAGATCGATTTAACCCCGAAATGAAACATCATTTTTTTTTTTAATTTCTTGCCGATTTGAGCGCTTGAGACCGTTGTGCAATTAATTCTAATGTCTATCATCGCTTTCTCGTTATTTACAGTGCAGTAATGATTTTTTTATTTGCATGTACAGTGCTACGAATAGGTGTTTAACCCCTTTGCGGGACCTCTCTAGCACTTGTAGGATTTTCTCCTCCATTTGCCATTTACGGGTGTGAAAACATTTGCGGGCTTGGGGAAATTGAGCAATTGAATAGCGATTTGCGATTTTAGCCTTGCGAAATTGACAGATCAAAGGCTTCGGGAGGCTGTAAGTTATGGGTTTAACCATCGCAATATTTTCAAGGCCGTAACTCGTAACCTGTTTGGAGCCCGCAAAAAGATTCAATTGAATAGCAAACTAACTTGCCACCTCACTTACGGGCTACCGTATCTCCCGAAACCTCAGTTGAATGAGGCCTTTTGTTTACATTTATTGAAATGATAACCCTTTTTATGGATCACACATGTATCGATTTATATTTAGCAATATATGCATTTAACAAAAACAACACTTATACACGGATATACAGTATTAAAAAGGGACATGGAAGATTTCTGGATTTCACTAGCAACTCGGTATCTCTTTACTTTTATGCACTTTATTTTATTAAGACATACTTAAAAGCTCTGCTTTTTCTGCCGAAAATCTTACAAACAATTCTTAATTGATGTTTTCTCTCTGAGCTCACGAAGACAGTGTGTATCTAATTACAAGGTGTGCAGTGTCTCATAGCTCAGCTGTAAATAAATAAAGGGTTTAAGACATGCACCCATAAGGAAGTATCATATTTTTGGAATGTAAAAAAATAATACTATCGTATATAGTTATATATTTTATAAGCAATTATGTTGCTGTGGAATTTACCATATTACTTATTGCTCACCAACCTGAGACTTTGAATGTAGAGGAAGCTTCTACCTGCACAATGGGAACATGATAGCTACAACTGCCATTGCTTTCAGTAAGCAATACCAAAAATAGCGGTGCTCAGGCAGAGAATGGACTAACCTTAAGTAGTTCTATGGACATGATAATCCACTCAGAGAGCAACCTATTTTAGCCACTTGTCTCCTTCACAGGGAGAAATATCCTGTAGTATATCAGTCTGGTCTCACTCGCTAGAGTGATCCAGGCCCAAAATACCAGGCAATTCTACCCTGAATAGGTGAAATAGCAAACCCCAGACATACTTTTCGGCCTCGTCACTGTGGTGCTGCTGATATAACTCCTTGAGCTCCTCTTTTGTTGGTGCTTATGCAAATTACACTTATGGCTTTGTCTCCCTAAGGGTGATAGGGGACTCCAGACATGGACTTCTTGCTCACTGGGCCTTCGGGAGTTATCAGCTACACCTCACTGATGAGGCCCAAAGAGATAGAAATGTACGTCTGGAGTTTGCGGTTTCTCCTGATCAAGTTAGAATTGCCTGGCATTTCGAGGCTGGATCACTCTAGTGAGTGGGACCGGACTCATATACTACAGGATATTTCCCCGTGATGGGCACAAGTGGCTAAAAGAGGCTGCTCTCCGAGTGGGTTATCATGGCCATAGAACTAATTTAATAAGGATAGTCCGGTCTCGGCCTGAGCACCTCTATTGTTGGCATTGCTTTCAGTAAGATTCATAAAAAGTTCATTAATTTAGTACACACCCAGAAGGTTCAAACCATTCCATGTTAGCACAGACATAGTGAACCTGCATTAAAGAATAATTACATGAACAACATAAAAATGTAAAGACTGGCAGTATTTATTTAGTTGTTTATTTAAATATCAGAATTCTTTATTTCTTGGCACACTGTTATATTAATATTTATTTGCAGGGCTGTCAAGATTTCCACAAAAATGCGCTAAAAATATCTGCATGTTTATTTGCACACAAAATGACAACTGCATGTGGGATAAAATAGGATTTTTTTTTCACTGGGAAATTGTGTTTAAATGTTGGAGGTACAGACACGGATATATAAAAACTGCGGCTGTGAGAAGCTGGCAGAACAAGAAGCCTTGTGTCAGGATTTATGTTAATGTGTCTGTGTGAAGCTTTTTCTGACACCACAAATCTTAAAAAAGGAAAATGACACAGTATTTCACTGTGACTAACATGTGCCTGCTCTGCCGTGATCACTGCGTGTCTGGGTAACGTGTCGATCAAAGCATGCACAAGACGTGTTCATGTTCCAGAAGCTGTCAGTACGTGAGGGGCACACGTTTTGCTTCTATCTTAGCATTTTTAGGGGTCATTTATGGCCATTTCACACCTAGTGTATTGTATATATTTTGACTAAGAGGCCGTGATGTGTATTCTCAAAGGTAGAATATGTCCGTGGCACCGATTGTGCGGCTCTCAGATCAAAGTGCTCTAGCAACACATTCAATAAACAACAAATCTGAATAAAGATGTAATCTCTTCTTATTCTGCTACTATAATAATTATACTGCATTCTTAAAAGGAAATGGAAGGATTCTGTTTTTTACTAGGCATAGAATGCAACTATATCAATTCACATATATCCACCCACTATAATGGCTTTAAGAATGTGAGTCACGGCTGCCTAGGTATTACTGTGCATTGTGGGGATATCACTTAAACTATATAATAGTTGTGGTCGATACGCAAGGTTAAAAACTTACAACGCTCATTGTGTGGCAATGATCGCCGAAGGCCAGCACGACCTGGTGCAAGAAATTGTGTCCTTTCAGGGTCCCTCTAAGTGTCATCTGTCCCGTCATGCCTGTTATTTGCCCGAGGACGCTCCACAGATGGAGAATGGAAACAGATTGCAGGCGCTCATAGCAATGCTCGTAGCACTTTGCCGCGGATTGGGAGGCACACAAGAGTTTCTATAAAATACAACATTAATGAGCGATATTTTTTCAAGCACGTAACTCGAAAAAACACCAAAAAACACTAATTATTAAAAAAAACATAGCTTACAAACTCAAACACCGCACGGGGGAAAGACTGGGAGCCTGTGAGTGAGGTTGCAAGTGAATTTGAGGCTTCATTTACGATTTTCGGAAGATCGAAAATTGGCTAAACGAGGAAAAAAATGGTGGCCGTAAAGACATAACTGGTTGGAAAAAGGGATCAAAACGAGGTTGAAGCCTATAACACTTACACAATGAATGAGAGAAGCCCGCAAGACTTTAAAAACAAGAACCAACGGCGCTCATCATGAGGCAGGCAAGATTTACACAGAGACAGATAGCAGAAAGACACAAGGGAGGGAGGGGGGATGGTTGAAAGGGACACAGGGAGGCGAAACTTTTTTTTTTTTATGATAAAAGGCATATTTTTTATTTTTATAAAAAAAAGTGATATGGGGACTTAGAGACTTTCTCTGTATTCAGTCTGCGTAATGATAATGTGACAGCCAAAACTGACAAGGCTTTCAACAGAAATAAATAGCTCATTAGTTTACAAGAAGCTGCCCTTCTGATCATTTTTTTCAGCTAAAAACAACATAGAAAGAATAATTGCATATTAAAATGAAAATGATATGTTTATTTATTTTGCTTTCTAATTATATTGTGCCCACTTTCTAAATTTGTTGTTCAAAAGACCACAGAAAAAAAATTACATATACCGTACTATAAAAAAAAAAAAGTCATAATGTTAGCAACTTGTGAAAAAAAAACATGTATCTATATGGGAAATAGAGTTGTCACAATAAGGGACTGAAATGACTTGATATAATATTAGCATACACTAGAGCCTATGTCTAGCACAACCACAATATTTAAACTTTATACAATGACCCAACTCATCCTAATAAATCAAATCACTATTCTGAACATTATGGCATTATATTTAAATGGTACCCTTAAAAAGGGTGTTTGGCATAACAGTGTCATGTCCTAACCACAACCTGAACACTAAACGTTATAAACAATTATAAGTAGGTCTTAATGCTCACAGGCCATGCTCCTTGGGGATACAGGAGGAAAGCCTGAGGCCTAACATTACATAGGTCCAGAGTAGAACAAAATAGCCCTTTAGTTCAGGGCGGCGACAGTTTGATGTTCGACCATACAGGCCCTTGCTGGTGGGGTTCAGGGGTCTCCTATCCTGGTCCCCATAATTCAGTAATGACAATTTACGCTTCTGTTTTGTTTTGTTTGCTGGCTGGGACTTCATAAACCATGAAAAAATATTTCAACGCCTCCTGTGCCTTCCTCCATTTTTAGAGCTTGTTAAAACAGGACACTGACCCAGCGAGAGACGGTGCCTCATCACACTGGAGGCAGAGGTGGGGTGCATGGTCTTGGTATAAAAGACAGACCATATTTCAGCATGGAGGGAGCATTAAAGGGCTTATTGCTAGTCATGGCAGCAAATCAAGCAAACATTAAGGAACAAGAAGAAATTAACAAAGTATTGGCAACAAAATTTGCTTAGTACCAGGCAGCACAAGCAACTATATAGAACAAGCCAGCAAGTGATCAAACAGATGATTTCAGACAGTGTTCTTACAAAGGAAGAATGTAATCATTTTGATTAAGAAACTAGAATCCATACTAAAGTGAAAGATGAAGATAAGAGTCTGGAGATTGAGATGGTGAAAAAGGGCCTTCTGAGTGAGGCTGCTGCATGTCTGAAAGTGGCCACAGAGAAATAGTTCAGACAAGCAGAAAAGGATAGAGCCTGTATGAAATAAGCCACAAAGAACAAGTGGAAGAGAATATTTGGAAGCACAGAATGCACAGTTGCCGCAGCTAAGGTTTGCAACACAGTGGCCTCAAAATCAAGTAATGATACTCAGAAGCCTTTTCCTCCCCCTTTGCAACAAAAGCGAACCATTTTTTGATGGTGTATGGGATCCTGAGAAGCGGCATGCTTATTGTTACCCAAGGGGCATGCTTATCTGCCCCAGTGAAAAATGCAGTTTTCCTGTTGAGGGATTGCAAAAGGAACCTGATGTAGAAATGAAACAGGAGTTTATGACCTGTTTGATGGCATAGAAAGTGCCTAAATAGACTGTAGGGCAAACAAAAGAAACAGAAGAGCAAACAAAAGCGGATGAGAAAGATGTAGATGCCATGAACATCATTTGCAGTCTCAGAGCATAGGACAATGTTGTTGAGCTGAAGGTGAGGATGTGTGACCGCGTGCCTCCGAGAAAGGTCTCACACAGAGACATGGGTGTGGACCCTCAATTAGGCCTGGCTGGCCTAACAGAAAGAGTGCAGTCTGTGAGAAGTCTGAGAGTAACAGGCAGCAGTGAAGGCTGGTCTGAGTGCAGACTGCTAATGAAGGCAGCAGCTCTGGAGAGATAACAGAAGGACGGCAGCTTTTGTATGGGACTACAGAGAAGCAAGACTCCTGAAGGTGTTCAACAAGGAGGACATAAGGACCCAGAGAGGCCTGGGACTACATCAAACCCCACAAAAAGGGGAACATTAAAGAAAGGCCAATAGAAAGTGCAGTTGCCTAATGGTTTATAAAGAACTGTGATAGTGAGGGAAACTATTCTACATTTAGTTGGTGCTTCAAAAGCAGTTAGGCTTTGTTTACTTGCTGGAACATAATTAACCATAAAAAAATATTTCAAAGTCTTTTGTGCCTTCCTCCATATTTAGAGCTGGCTAAAAACAGGGCAATAGCTTTTACTAATTATTATACATGAAACGTACATTTTAAAAAAAGTGTATGATGCGGGACACTTTAACAATTTTTGCCTATGGGTATCACATGCCTAACAAATTACATGGATTGCAGGTCTTCAGAGGTATGTAAATGGACCCTTAAATGCATTGAAACATTTTCTGTATTGCACTACAGTAAGTAATTCCTGAGATATTCAGCATTGATTGAGCAGCTTTTTATGCTAATGGGTGTCTCACTTTGCTAATTTGCAGCTCAGAGTGCTTAATAATGCTGCTGGAGGGTTATACCATTATGTGTGGTATTGTTTTGCCATGGCAGAGAGGCATAATTTAATCCAAATATTCAGTAGTTGCATAAGAATCTAACAATATTTTATGAATAATTAACTTTAGCATAAAATGCTTAGTACAATGCAGAGCTGACTTTTCATGTTTTTTAAAAAATAACCTAATAATTTTGAAGCTGACCGAGTTCCTGGGATATGACGGATGTATTGGACTTTTATTGGTTCTATTTATTGCAAATACATAATTTCCACTGAACTGTAGATGGAGGAATTTAAAAGTTGCTGTTCTTTATTACAAATATTGTAGGATTCCTTGTGGGTTTGGCATCCAGAAGGTAAACATACAGATTCATTCTAGCGCCGTACAACTGGGAGGAGATGATGGCTTGTGAGGGCAAACGGAAGCAGCTGTGTTTTAGTGCACAGCTGACAGACTGTACAGTTTACTGTTTATTTACTACAAAAACTGCAATTGCAACTGACAGGTTGGCAGCAACATACAAGGCAAACAGATTTGGGCACAGAAGAGCTCTGCTTGGAGTTTGTTTTAAGCTGTAAAACATTTTACTTTTATTCATGATTCCTAGACAGGGAAGTCTCCTGGTAACTGACGTTATAGATGGTGCCGAGAACACAGAAAGGTCCACCAATACAGCATTCTAAACCCGCCTGGGGAAACCTGTCTCTCAATAGCATAATAACAACCAATAATTATGTTTATTCTTATTAGCATTTATGTTGCAATAGAATTCATTAATATAATTATATGGTGGAATAATCTCACATGGTATTTCCTCTGTGTGCCCAGAAACAACTTGATTCATTTAAAATAACAGAGCATTTTCCCAGTGATTGCAAATATGAAAAACGACATATATAAAATTACTATAATTACAAATGGTTGATATTAGAAAATGGAAGTGCTAGGTAATGGAGTTTGAAAGTTTTTTTGTTTTTTTTTTATTATAAATTATTTATTAGATGATCTCCATCCAACGCTCTTAAAGGACCACTGTGGTCATTTTAATTTTAAATTTGCTGTTTTCAAGAAATGTGTAACAAATTTTTAGAAAAAATTAAAATAAAGCTTCTAGTTTATAATTATGATTATGATGCATCTGCGGAAAATCAATAGTGTATGAAAACATTTTTTGCATGACAAAATACCAAAAATAAACATTTAAAAATGTACCCTGAAGTTAGCAAAATGTCTTGTAATTTCTGACAATTAGAGTAAACACCCTTGAAACCTAGGCTAAATAAAACATAAAATGCATAATTTGTTTTGGCCAATCAGGATGAAGCTCAGGCAACTGAAACATTTGTATCAATCTCTGGGGTTCCTGACTGTGCTGCAAAGTAGATTTATTTCCCATGCAGTGCCACTTACCCACCAAAAATATTCATGAAATCACAGATATAGATAATCATGGACCATAAACAATTCAATTAACCACCTGCCAGTTGAGTCTGGTGGAGGTCTTTACTCCTATTCCCTAGTTGTCTCCCCTCCCTCATTATTAAAAGCAAATCAACATACCTGGGAACTTTACAAATCAACACACCCAAAACTTGGATTTCCTTAGTACACATGGAACCTCATGAAGGTCCGATTAGTTGCTCAGACTGATGCTCCCCCTTTTCGTCTAGGTGGCACGATGACTACACATAGATAGATATTTGCACATGTACGATACTAGTTGTAAACATTCTGAGGGCCACATAGCATTAGTCAAAGAGATAGATCCAATCCCTGGACCTGAGATTCCCCACCCCTGGTCCGACTCTACAACTACTGGCTTCACAGTGCAACCAAAAGCCTTTAAAGGGACGATTTAACTTTTTCGTCGTTCATTTTTACCTATTCACTGGTTAAAGAAGAGCTATCCTTCAAAGATCAATGTACATTCCTTATTGGGTACATTGTTTAAGTGCTGGTGGTTGATTTTGGACATTTAGAACACATATCCGTTTTCTTTTTATGTTTGAATCACGTTGGCCTTAGAGTAAATCTTACTATTACAAAGCCCTGATATCATGTAAGTTTGATGTTTAATGTGGTGCTTCAACAAATGCACTTTTAAGCCTCACACCAGAACATTTTTGTTTGTCGATTGTTTTATTACCCTTTATTTATTAACGAACTACTGTAGTGCCCCCAAAATGGGAGCTAGATGTTTTAATTAAACATTGATAATTAATACAATTTGTATCCAATGATTTAAAAGTTATGTTTAATAATAAATTTACTCTCAAACATCAATTATACATATTTTATAATTGAATAGCAATAATAATAATAATAATAATAATAAAAACTTAATTATAAATATTCCATGTGCCACTGAAAACTTACATTGTAATGTTTGTTTTGTAGATTCTTGAAGGTCATTTTCTCTTCACATCAGTTCTTCACAGGAGGCTGCCTTTCTTATAATAATGTAGCTTCCTCATCCACTGAATGTGCAATGCCATACATTTTTGCTCCAATCTGTAATTAAAATGAGAATAAATTAGAAGAAGTACACAAATCTATTGTAGATTCAATAAACTGAGCTACTGTTGGTACAGCAGGTGCACAACACCAGGGTCCTCGGTTACCTTTACTAGATCAGGTCTCAACTGTTTTTTACAGAAAGGTAATCTGATCAACCAGTGGGTCATTTGATAATATATATATATATAATATATATATATATATATATATATATATATATATATATATATATATATATATATATATATATATATATATATTCCACAATAATCATTTAGTGTATGGTGAGCACAAAAGTGAGAAAAGCTCTCCACCGTACAAAGTACAGAAAACTAATAATACATTAATAAGCCCATTTGCATGTTTAAAAGGCGGGGACATGCAAATGGGAATACAATGTACCTCACTCTTTTAATCCAAAAATAGCAACTTTATACATTGCTCCCTTAAAGCATATGCCCGCTGTATTAAACAGCTTTTAAGCAAAGCATCGGGTTGGATTTTACACAAACCAAGAATCACTCATATACAGGCCTGTTTCAAGCTTTTGGCTATCATCATGGGCTTATTAATGTATTATTCGTTTTCTGTACTTTGTACGGTGGAGAGCTTTTCTCACTTTTGTGCTCACCATACACTAAATGATTATTGTGGAATACCCAATCCTACAAAAATCTATTGCACAAACCAGAATCTACCTCATACTGATGATAGCCAAAAGCTTGAAACAGGCCTGTATATGAGTGATTCTTGGTTTGTGTAAAATCCAACCCGATGCTTTGCTTAAAAGCTGTTTAATACAGCGGGCATATGCTTTAAGGGAGCAATGTATAAAGTTGCTATTTTTGGATTAAAAGAGTGAGGTACATTGTATTCTCATTTGCATGTCCCCGCCTTTTAGACATGCTAATGGGCTTATTAATGTATTATTCGTTTATATATATATATATATATATATATATATATATATATATATATATATATATATATATATATATATATATATATATATATAGTTTTTTGGCAGGGTGGGTTCTTTTGCACCCGAGATCTCTATTCCGTAGCTGTACCACTCATCCTCAGAAATGCAAATCAGTGTTATTTCTAGTGCCTCAATTGGCTTTGTGGTAGCATTTCCAGTGGTTTTAAATAATATTTTATGGTTTACTTTGTGTTTTTAATAACTCAACCTCCTATTACATGTCCAAGGAATTGTGCAGATCTGGCCAGGAGGAGTTGCTATTGGCCTCTTTGCTTGTGGTAGCCAGTGCAGTCACATAAGCAAGACATTTTAGGACAGCCTCTTGGGTAAATGCACCAAACACCAACTGGAAACATTTTAGGGTTGAAAAGAAGCTGAACCATCTGAAATTGAAATGCAAAGTTCAAATATACAGTACATTTTAAACATTAACTTGACTTTTTCTACAAGTTTAGATTTTGTTGCTAATCAGACGTGGACTCCCTACTCACTGTGCCTTAGAGAGTACAGCTGCACCTCATTGACGAAGCCCTCAGAGGCCAAAACTTGTCTGGATTTTGTGGTTTCTTTTGTTCAGTGTAGAATTGCCTGGAATTTCTGGGCTGGGTGAGACCAGACTGATTTAATGCAAGATATTTCTCCCTGGGAGGGGCACAAGTGAGCTAAAAGAGGCTGCACTCTGAGCAGGTAACCAGACATGAAGAGCAAACTCACTAAGATATTGCGCGTTCTCAGATGAGCACCTCTACTCTTTTTGTTTAATCAGTTATTAAGTAAACTAACTCTTGTTGCATAACCACTGCAGTATTTTATTTTTTTAGATTTCCTCCAAACATTTGCCCATTATCATTACAAAAGGTTATTATATCAATATGGGACTTTGGTGGTCCCATATCATCGTTAAGTAGTTCAATCAGACATGATCCAATAGATAGCACACCAGGCACATCTTGTGCCTGGTTGTTTTTATCCGTAAGGTGTTCTTAACCAAGTTTTTGTAGAGGGTTGCCAGTTCATTCTCCAGTGGACCGCAATTTGTCAGATCTCTCCTCGATGACCTGCCCATCTTGTGTGACCCTACATGGTTTAGCTCACAGCTTCATTCAAGTACACAAGCCCCTTCACCACAACAAGATAGCCATCCAGAAGGGGGGGGGGGCTAAATAATGATTTACAAAACTCATTTACTGGAATAAAAGAAAATCTGACGTAACTATGATCTGCACTATCAGATACCGGGTGAAAAGTTGTTTAATTTCCTTTAATCCTTCCCCAAAATTATAATACATGTGAATTATGTATATCCAGACAGACAACTCTTTATTAGCAAGAACAACTCATGTTTATGTCATGGTCACAACCAAAAACATTCTCTTAGCCATTCCCCAAGCTTTATTTTCTCCACCTCCATCAAGAATAAAACGAGTCTATAATGACTCCAGCCCATATGAGGAATTTCCATTCCTGCCCTTCTGTACTCGGCAGGGGGCATCTGATAATCACCCTTCCCCCTTTGCTCTGTCAACGTTCTATTAATTGTTAGGCCCTTTGATCTCCAGTTACCTAGGAAGAGATAATTGACATGTCAGTGTCATGTTAGTCTTTTCCCTGGCAGGGGGGTAGGCCAAATGGCCGAAAGGTGTTATTGTGCATCTCCCCCCCCCCCCCCCTACCTTCCTGTATAGGGCCAACCCTTAATCTGCTGTAAACTTTCTACTTCACAACCAGGTAATCCCATAGCTAGACCGGTCTTTCCCCAGAGACCCCAGTAATACACTTTAATAAACTCCCTGGGAAGAATGCAGCATTTAGATACTGAACATGCTATAGAGATTCTCCTACCTTAACATTACAATCATAAACCATAACCAACTCATGCCAGCAGGGCAATACCAGTGCATGGTAAACCAGGGCCTTCCCAATAGTCCCCAAAAGTCAAGTGAGCCATCCTGAACATAATATTATTTAACATGGTGCAAAGAGTTAAAGCACTTTAATCCTGAAGATGGTGGATTGAAATCATACTTTTTCTTTCATTAAGTTTGAATAACTATTTTGAAAAACACCTCTACAGCTACCATTTCCTAACATCTTGCTTTCCATATTAAGCCATGCCTTTACATGCTTTGACCTTGGTGAAAAAGAACAATATACGAGCATGAACCTTATATTGGAAATGTAACATTTCCTTCACCTTCGGGATCGCTACCTTGTTGTGGTGAAGTGTCTTGTGTACATCAATGAAGCTTTGAGCTTTACCATGTAGGGTCACCCAAGTTGGGCAGTTAATAACAGAAAGGTCAGACAAATTGTGATCCACTGGAGAAGGAACTGGCAATCCACTCCAGTGTCTTTGCTAAGAAAACTTTATGGATAAGCACGACCAGAGACATAATTGTAGCGGACGAGTTGTGGTCCATAGGGTCAGGGAGAGAGTCGGACAACAGCATCTTTTCCTTGCCTACCCCACAACCCTGATTCTAAATATTGCCTATGATCGATGTGTCTCATTATGTATTCTGTTGATGCAAGGAAAAGTTAGAAGTATCCTAAAACAACTTCTAAAGTCCAACATTTTTATCAGTAATTTTTATTGCATTTCCATCCCATATGTAGAGCACATATGGCGATTTCAGTGTTCCTTTAAGCCTTTATTGGAGTTTGATCATTTAAAAACGTGTCCATAGATCCAAATTCCATTCTGAGATTATCATGTTAATTTATCCTGATATCACATGAAGGACACTATCCCTAGAGACACCTTGATAGTGCAAATACCAACTGTTCCTCTTCAGTAGCAACACAGAGCATGAGGTTCATTATTAGGAGAAAACAATTGAACAAATATATAGCCAGAAGCAAAGTTTGCTCGTTTACATTCCTATAAAAGTTCTCAGTTTTTGCCTACACAACAATTTGTGTTTTTTTTAAGTGTTTCTTTTATTTATGTCAGAACGGAGTGCTAATGGTAGACAATTAGAGCCTGCTGGGAGCCAGTTTGTGTTTGCACATCTGCTGTGTAGTCAGTTCATGCAGGATCGCAATGTGTCACATTCCTTGAGAGCATTTACCAAAATACTGCGTAAAATCTGAAGCTACAAATGTTATCTGCAATACTGAATGATCAAAATCAACATTGTACACTAGTATTGAGTGATATCGCTGGGCTTCAGTGATCCTGGCTAGCGAAACAAGCAGAAAAGAAAGCTGTATATTGTGAAAAGCATCACACGTTTGTAAAGTTTGTATCACATTTACAACATTAGCAGGTGTGTGGACATAAAACATTTTTTAGGTAAGATATTTTTTTATAGTAGAAACTGCTTGTGCTGGAAGGATGAAACGTTTTTTTTCCAAACTTCCACTGCTTTGCAGACCGTATGCTATTCCCCTATATCACAAATTACACCAAGTACAAAGGAAATCTCACTAGATATTCGGTCATATTCAGGTGGGCCCACTGGACTTTTAGGGATTGTTGAAATATGGGGGGCTTTGGATTAACATGGACTGGTATTGTACTGTTGTCATGAGGTGGTCAATATTGCCTGGGGTATGATTGTAATGTTAAGCACAAGAATCCCCATAGCATGTTTGATATCCAAATGCTGCAGGGAGTTTAATAAAATAAATTTCTTGCGTCTCTGGTGAAAGACGGGTTCAGTTATTTGAGGTAGAACATTTCCAGCAGTTTATGTGTTGGCCCTATACAGGAAGACACAATATCCCCCCCCCCCCCCCCCGAGCATTTGGCCTCCTTTATGCCAGAGGAGACAATAACATGACACAGACATGTCATTTATCTCCTTCTAGATAACTGGAGCTCAACGGGCATAACAGTTTAGAGAAAGTTGACAGAGCAAGGGGGGGGGGCGGGGTAAATAGCAGATGCTATATACAGAAGGGCAAGAAAGGAGACTCTTATCCTTGATAGAGGTGAATAAAAAAAGAAAAGGAAAGCGTGGGGAGAGGATGTTTTGGGATGTGACCATGATAAATAAAGAGTGGTCCATCTGGATACACATAATTTACATGTAGGAAGTGATAACTCTATACATTGGGGTTATAGATGCTGCATCTGGTTAAATAGAGTCATAGTTGGTGACTCTTCAGTCCTGCTATCTTGGTTCTGGTGGTTCCTTGGTCCTGGTTAAATACTGGTCTGGGTGCATCTCTGCTTTCAGGGGTATCTATAATAACCAACACGAGTCACTGGGTGGGTCAAAACCAAGCCCAATTGAAGTAGAGGTCATGACATATTCTATTACCCGCTGCAAAATCGTTGCAAGAGAACTACCCTTGAGCACTACGGTAAGACAGATGTTACATACAACAAACTTTCCCTGTGATTTTGCCGCATCAGGGCTTTAATGAGTTTCTTGAGCTCCAAAAAGTTATGCATTTTAAATAACCCTAAATTACTTGGCAACTCCAAAAATACCAGACTATAAAAAAAAAAATATTGTGAGTACTCAGAACAGACCCTCACTGCAAGAGTTAACTGTTTAGGTGCTACAAGGGTCCTTGATAAATCCCCACAGCTTTTAGGATAAGTGTAGGTGCCAAAGGGAGATCAATTGTAACCCCCATGGATAGGGTTAACATTTTAGTTGCCATGGGAGTCTCTATAGAGATGTAGATGGGGTGATTGGGTAGAGAGGTAGGTTTTTTAGCGAGGAAGGGGCCAATCTGGCAGTGAGCAGGGGAAGGGGATTCCCTGCACCTTGTGTTTAAATTGAGGGAATCCCCAGGGATTTTCATTAGTATAGGTTAGTTTGGGCTCAGTAATTTACTGAACACAGCCTTTCTAGCAATACCTGAGTCTTTGAACTAACTGCAAAGACTTGGGCTTATAAGATGTGGCTGTGCTCAGTA
Organism: Discoglossus pictus; assembly: GCA_027410445.1. Classification (NCBI taxonomy): domain Eukaryota; kingdom Metazoa; phylum Chordata; class Amphibia; order Anura; family Alytidae; genus Discoglossus; species Discoglossus pictus. Next base: position 54,483,439 of record CM050175.1, read on the forward strand.
AGATCACTGGTGAAGAACATGGAATAAATCTATAGCATTGGGGGGAAAAGCTAATCATACTGCTAGAATAGAATAGGTGTTATTTGAAATATGTGGATTATTTGCAAAGCATGCAGAAATGTTGTTTATTTTTTTTTATTTTTTTTAATTGATCACAAATTGACTTGGATATTGTACATTTTAGTTATTGTTTGAATTGCTATGAAGCCCTTCTACAAGGAGCTGCATAGATAAAAAGAGGTCAAGCTGTGACTCATACTTAATATATTATACCAATATCTCTCCTTAATACCCCAAAGACAGGCCATGATTTTGGTTTAACATTGAATACAGATGAGGCAATTAGAATCTGTTGAAAAGTAATTACTCCCCTATGTTCACACAGTGATAAACCAAAATCATGGCTTGTCTGGTGGATATTTTGGAACTGATGTATGGTAGAATTATAGACCTGTATTAATTACTTATCATTAAGAGACATGGTGTGGGGTGAGGCATCTGCTTTAGAACTGTAGGTGTTGGGTTCAAACCATTCTCTTTTTCGTTCATTTACTATAATAACTTATTTTATTTATATTATTGTAAAATTATTGATTCAGATAAGATTTAAGCATTTCCATCTCCCCACATAGCTCAGTAGCAGGCAGCTGGGAAGGATACTTAAAAAACTACTTTGGATTTAAGAGAAAGGGGGAATGCATGAACAAAAAGTTAATGTTTGAAGATTTTGGAATACTACAAGAAAGTACTCCTTTATAGAAAGAGAAGATAAGTAGAACAGTCTTCCAATGGAAGTGGGAGAGTGAAACAGAATTAAGGAACTGAATCATTGTTTCATTGTTCGTATAAGAATAGGTTTTTTGTTGTTGTTGTTGTTAAGAATAGGGCTACCCAGAGGATTAAATGACAAATATGGTCATATATTTAAAATGCGTTCTTTTGCAAAACTTGTCTTGAAAATAAGCAACATATTTATTGTCATTTTAGGCAATTATGCTGCCACTTTATGATTCATTTATATGATTCCCATAGGAAATCTTACAAGTCATCCGTTCTTCTAAGTCCTAATGTAGCGATTAAGTGCTGCTCACATAAAAGCCTTGTATTACTCTTCAAAATGTAGCTCTCCCTTGTAAGAGTTTCTTGCTCCACAAGTGCAAGTAATGGTTCCAATAGGAGCTTCCAAAAAAGGTTACATGTTCTGGAAAGGCTCTGCAGATGCTCACAATGAGACATATCCTTTACGGTAAGCTCAACCTATCACAAGGGCAGCTAAGCTCATCACAATACATGTTAGGATCCCAGTACCAGAAAAAAAAGAGACAGACTAATTTTACATGACCCTAATATAAAAAAAAAAAGAAAGAAAAAATACGCATACATATATTAATGCACAAAAGCCTAAAGTTACGCCATCCCTCTACAACAAGTAAATTACGTCAGTTACAAATACCTGATCACACAACTAAATATGGACACCTAACCAAATCTAAGTCACCAATGGTAAACGTCTATCTAACCTACAAATACATTTACAACTCGCTTCAATAGTAATTCTGTCTTTGCAGTCAATGTGTATATCCTAACATGTAACAACATGCTATATATGTAAAGTTAAAATATAATGCAATTGGTGTTTACTAAAATATTCATGTGTAGAGATAATAAACCTCATCAATGTGTTGTCATTGTGTGCATGATTACCAACACCTTAACATATGACATAAAGCTTAATACCGTGGTTGTAAAGTCTGTACAATGATTGGCACTAGCAGTCCATTATTCCAGCAGCATTCTGCTTATGAATTCAGGTCCTTTCAGGTTGAGCCCAGGTTCATGACTACAATAATTATCAGCGGTAGTCACCAAACAGAACCAAATACACATGAAGAAACATACTGCTACCCTGGACTGTTTGTGGCAATCACAGGGCAAGCCACACCTCCACTGGTCTAGCATATGCTCATACAGCAATCACTGATCACACAACAAGGCAGACACAGTGAACCAGTTTCAAAACTTTACTCAAATAAAATTACAAGAGGCACGGTCATCCAGTAACATGACCATGCAGAGATAGAATTAGTGGTGTGTAAATTGATCTCATTCGGCGATGAGGCTGACTAAATAAATAAGACATCTAATTATCCTGTAACCCTGTAGAAACATGCATGTCATTTACACATCAGTCATATCTGGTCAGTAAACCAGAATAACTAGTAGGGAATCTCCAAGAAATGTAAATATAACAAACAATAATAGTGCATAATACCCACATATCTGGTCAGTTCACCAGAATGACTATCACCTACGATAGGGGAATCATATTCGCCTACATCCAACAAGTGCCACTGAAGAATTGAAAATAATTTAACAGAAAACTGTGGTGGAAAAAAAAAAAAAAAAAAAAGAGGGGGGGGGGGGGGGGGGGTTGTGATGGATATGTGCAGCTTAGTAAGATATATATTTTAGTGTTTCGACAACCAATCCTACCTACTATTGGTCTCCAAGTAGTGCTTACAATGCAGTATTAACTGTCAAATCATAAAGTAATACAGTGCATATTTATTACTGTTCTGTTATCTCATAAATTATGCTCTATCTTTATTGTGCATTTGATAGTACATCCTATAAATAGAATATTTACAAGAATGCATTAAACAAGTTGTAAATGATCCATGAACATTTGTGCATTTTATGACTTCCTGTCATGTGCCTTTGTGAGAAAATCAAATGATAATTGCAAAAAGAGGCAAGACATGGCTATATCAAGTTTATATTAATCCTTTGTTGTAGTGGCAATTATAAGAACCTATGCCATCATTTAGGTCATTTTATTTAATAGATTATTCTTGGAAACATGAATTGATTGTGCCATCCTTGGAGCCCTTATCTCCGGACACAGAACTTCCCACTCCTCTTCACCACAAAAATCACCATGAAGACAGTCTTGCAGGGGCTGCTTGGGAGGTGCAGGCTGTGCAGCAGCAGGTGGGGTATGGGTGGGGTCATCTCTCCTCTGGAATGATGGATTGGGAGACAGTTGGTCTCTGGAAATGTTCCAACATGGGTGAGGTCCTCTATCCTGGACAAATTTCTGTTCAGTTTGTAGAGCTGACCTCCACTGACCAGACAAAATTCTGATGCTGGAAGTGTTGTTGCCATGCTCTCTCTCTATAGGTCCTCCGTCTGCAGTATATGCCTGTCCAGCTTATTTTGCTGCGGTTAGATTTGGCTGTCCAGCTCTTCTTCCACCTCCAATCGGTAGAGGGTTGCTTCTGCTTTTGATCCTGGAGAAGCTGGTGGTGGTGGGGAAGATGGACCTCCTAATAGGAGCATGAAGGAAAGGGGTTGCTCTGTGGGATGAGGAATGTCAAAATGGACCATGGTGGCAGAGGAATGGCAAAATGAACCATGGTGGCAGAGGAGCCTGCAAGCTCACCCATAGAACAGATTACATTTCTCTGCCACTCCTGGCGAATGATTTAATTCTCCTGTGGTAATGTCTGGCCCTGCAGTATGTTTCGTCCTGTAGAAGAAGACCAACATACAATATATTTTCTAATTCTCATAAGCATAACTTAAGTCAGTGATTGTATGCACAGTTTTTAGTCTTGGGTTGCACAGACAAGAATTATAAGACATCTTGATAATAATCAGCAAATTATGATGTTATCAGTCTGGGGATTAACACAATTAATGAATCTTGCTAATATATTTATGGTTTGTCCTTAGAGTTGTGACAACATGGATTTGTTGCATACAGTTATGGCCTTTTTAGTTTAATATTAGTATCAATATGACATCACAATTTTCTGTGTATTTTAGGACAGCTTGATTGGTCTTTCAGAGTTATCAGATTCATTGTATATGTGCTATTTTTATCAGAGCCATTTGCAGTGTGATGACACCATGTAAGGAAGGAAGAGCATTTATTTTGTGAACAGATGGATGGTGTGGTATGATTGGTTGTGCACCTACTCACCTTGCCTGTCCTCAGGTCTGTTCAGGTCTGTTAAGCCAGGTATTACCACTACGGTAGCAATGTACATTCTGCACCTCAGGAGTTCCCTCCACGCATTATATTTCACAGGCTCCCACAGGGCTGACCTCTGCTGTCACCTCTCAATATTCTTCCCTACTTACCAGCTCTGATCTCTCGGTCTCCGTGGATGGAATTTCAGAGAACAATATATCTCTCCTGGGAGTAATTGTGAACCCAGTGCTTTTTGTCCCCATCATAGCCCACTAAATGTATCTATGGATCCTAATTTCTCTATGCTGACCATGATGCTTAAGGCTCAACCACCCACTAATCTTGGATGCCTCATCCACTTGCCATAATGCTGATGTGGAGGGAGCTGGAGTTACCCCCAGGACATGCACATCTTCTGTCCTCTTCTATCTTACTAACTCTCCTCCCGACATCCAAGACAAACAAAAGCAGACCCACCACGACAAACAAACAAACAACTCTCAGAAACACACACTACTGCCACACACTTAAATGATTAACAGAACAAAAGTATGTAAAAGTTTTGAAAAACTGCTATGTGTTTTAATACATGTATACGAATAGTGCAGGGGGCAAGTATAATCGGCTAATGGAGTGATATGTTGCAGTGGGCATTTGTGGTGTTTATGTGGAATGTAATAGTGTGTGTTGTATGTAGTATTTGGTATGTCTTGGATAGGGGGGTATGGGTTGGTGGTATGTTTTGGGGGATGAGGGTATGTGTTAAAGTTGGGTGGGTACGGACAGGGACTAGGTAAGGCCTAAAAAAAGGTTAAAGTAAAATGTTATAATGGTATCAAACTTTTACATAGTAATCAGGCATTCTTCTCAATCTCTTGCCAATTAAAGAGTATTTCCAAAAAAAAGCCCATTAACCGGAATCTACTGTATTCCGTGTAAATCCATAAAAAAAAAAAACACTGGGCATGTATTCAGTATATTCATTGGAAAGCAATGTGAAAAAGGAAAGACAGGGCATGCTCAGAAAAATAATAAAATATAGTGCCCCATGGTGTAATTAACAATTATTTGCACTTATCTGCCATTAGTAAGAAATATCATCTTTCCGTGGTGGATGGATAAGAAAGGCCGATTGACAGGAAAAATGGCAAAATTCAATGTACGATTACTGTTGATGTGGTATAGTCTTTCAGTCGTACCCGGCATTCTGTGACTGCAACACGCCAGCTACATCTTGTGTCTGGTTGTGCTTATCCATAAGGTTTTCTTGGCAAAGACACTGGAGCAGGTTGCCAGGTCCTTCTCCTGTCAACTGAAATTTGTCTGACCTTCCCCTTTTGATTGATCCCAAATGGTATAGCTCAAAGCTTCATTGAAGTACACAAGCCCCTTCACCACGACAAGGTAGTTATCCAGAAGGGAACGTTTATTGATAGCAAGCACTTTATTGCCTTCAGTTTTAAAACAGACCATATATGGAACCTCATCTGTGAAACTCCCCCCCCCCCCCACACACACACCTTGCGCACTTCAAGGATGTCCGTTGTATCAGCTACTAGTTCTGTAAAGTAGTACTTTTTGCACAATCCCCTCAAAATGTTCCCCTTGAAATCACTATCCCCAGTTATAGTATGTAAGGGGCATAGGCTAAACTTGTGGGTGTTGCACTGTGAATTCTTTGAGACATTTTGCAGTTCCTGGGTAAGCAGCAGAAAGTCTCTAGCATTTGCGGAGACACTTGAAAAACAGAACACTCAGAAGATTAAAGCCTCGCTTAGCACCATTTGCTTTCTTGGATCAAAGCCTCTCATCTTCCTCTGCTCTGAATAGGGCACTTTATGTTTACATCTGATCAATAGAATAAGAATAAATGCTTTCTTGTATCTAGTTTAAATGCAGAGCAAAGTGTGCGGTCGCGGAAATGCTTCTCTGCTGCTCACAGACAGTGATTGCGCTGTTCTACCTAGGACGCCATTTAACTGCGTGAATATCTCACACAATAGCACCACAAAAGGAATTTATATCATATTGTACTGGATGTCTTTGATATTTCGGCCTTATACAAAGAGCTGTTTTGGAGGCTATATAGTTTCAAATATTCTTGTCACATTTCTAAATTTTGTTTAACAGGGAATGTAGATTTGACGCCAGGTAAGAACCAACATTCCTACTGGATTATTACCTTGTGGTGACGGGGCTTGTGTACTTCAGTGAAGCTGTGAGCTATATCATGTAGGGTCACCCAAGACGGGCAGGTCATAGCAGAGAAGTCAGACAAATCACGGTCTGCTGGAGAAGGAACTGGCACCCACTCCAATATCTTTGCCAAGATAACTTTTTGGATAAGCACAATCAGAGACATAATGATTGTGCCTGGTGTGCTGTGGTGCATAGGGTCACAGAGAGTCAGCCATGACTGAACACACAAAAGAATTAAAAAGCAACAATCTGCTGAAACTAGATAAGTGTAACCAGAAATGTTTGGTCTGTCCAGGGAACCCTCCATGTCCCTTTAACTTATTTTATTTACTGATAGACACAGGATAATGGGCCAGACAAGGGCGGAGCTCCCAGTGGTGCAGGTAGTGCAATACACCAGGGCCCTCCTCTGTTCAGTCGTGACTGTATTTTTTTTTCTTTTTTTTCTGTAGAGCATTTTTACTGAAGCGCCAAGTGGTGGCAGTGTTGAGCAGATCAGCATGCTGGGGATGTGCATCATGGAAGAGGTGAGAGCAAAGGCTGGATGACAGCAAAATTCACGGACTAATTAGAATGTATACTAAACTTAAAAAAAACTCCTAATACTAGTCAATAACAGACTATATGTTATTCTAATACTATGATGTAACAAGCTGAGGGATAATTATCCTTAGGAGTCATGGAATTTAAAGCATAAATCTAATGACTGAAAAACTTGTTATGTAGATATTGGGGGATAATTTAACAATAGATCTATTTTCTGTAAAATAGAGAAATCATTTTGTAGAAGGGATAAAGGGAAAATTGGATAATTTATTTTGTGTGAAATCTTTATTGCACGTATCAGGGAAATATAGTTTTTGGTGAGATCTAATTTATCATTATCACATCCCCTTTTGAAATAAATTATAAACAAGAAAAAGAAAAGGAATGTATCATATGTTTTGTTGTTCAGTCGTGCCTGACTCTCTGTCACTCTATGGAGTGTAGTACACCAGGCACATCTTGTATTTGGTTGTGCTTATCCATATGGTTTTCTTGGCAGTGATACTGGAGTTCCTTCTCCATTGGACCATGATTTGTCTGACCTCTATGCTATGACCCACCCATCTTGAGTGGTATAGCTTACAGCTTCATTGAAGCACACAAGCTCCTTCACCACGACAAGGTAAAGATCCAGAAGGGCATCATATTATACATGTACACATATGTTCAATATTACATGTTTTCATGTAGAGAATGTCCTGATCTCATATGTTTGCATCTATTTATTGAATATATTATGGAATTCTTATAATAAAAAAAATTATATTGGGTATAGGTATCACTCATATCTTTTTACACTAATTGCAAGTAAACATATCATTTGGTAATGGATCCAGTTTATATCTGCCTTATGTAGGATCCCCGAGATGTTCTGTGAACCAGTTTAAGAGGTTGTATTCCCTCTCTTTTTAGAAAACATATAATAAAGGTTCAGTTTTTAACAGAGATGTTATAATTCATACATAAAGCCCCAACCCTGACCAATATAAATAATTTGGATTAATATAAAATAGGGTAGTGACCTGATGTTTGTAGTGCTAGGATATATTTGCCCGTTTTTTCTAAGAACCAAAAAGGCTCATCTGACCGGCCCCTTCTAATTAAATACAACTTAATTAAGCGTCAGGATACCCTGCTACTTGTCCCAGGCAATTACAGTATGTTCGTGTGTATAACATATACACACACACATATACATACATATATAAATAATGATAACACCTGATTAGGCAGCTGTCTGGGAGTAGGTCTCCTAACTCATGCTTGATCCATCCTATGTCATGATTTCAAGGTGTGCAATAAAGCAAGCATATGCTATAAGTGTCCATGTATAGTGGTGATACGCTTCTTTAAAGAGATGTGTTTTTAGAGAGGATTTGAATGATTTGAGGTTGGAGGATAGTCTGGTGGAGCGAGGCAAGGAGTTCCAGAGAATAGGGGCAGCACGAGAAAAGTCCTGAAGGCGAGAATGAGAAGAGGTGACAAGAGTTGTGGAAAGAAGAAGGTCATTAGCAGAGCGAAGAGGGCGTGTGGGGGAGTATTTGGAGACGAGACCAGAAAGGTATGGGGGAGTGCACTTGTTGAGGGCTTTGAAAGTAAGGGTCAGGATTTTAAATTTTATTCTGGAGGCTATGGGAAGCCAGTGGAGAGATTGACAGAGAGGTGATGCCGACACTGAACGTTGTGTACGGAAGACGAGTCTAGCAGAGGCATTCATAATGGATTGAAGTGGAGACAGTCGGGTGGTGGGGAGGCCAGCAAGAAGCGAGTTGCAGTAGTCCAGTCGAGAGATGATGAGAGAGTGTATAAGGATTTTAGTTGTGTCCTGTGTAAGAAAGTGGCGAATTCTGGAGATGTTTTTTAGATGGAGAAGACAAGATTTAGTTAGTGATTGTATGTGAGGGATGAAGGACAGGGCGGGGTCCAAAAGAACCCTAACACACTCTCAAATCTCTCTCCCTCCTTTCCCTCACACAATACCTTTAGGATGTAAGTCTGCGAGTTTCAATCCCACAAGGTGTTTTAGGGAAAGCACCATGGACACTGGATTCCAAACTCAAAGACAGGGCCCTCCTTGTTTTACTATGTGTTAACTTGTATGTATCTTTGTCTTGAACTTATCTTATGTACAGCGCTACGGAATATGTTGGCGCGTTATAAATAAACGATAATAATAATAATAATAATAATAATAATAATAATAAAAGTGTGGTATTGGATTAAACTTAAAAAAAAAACAAAAAAAAATTTGCAGGCTCCTGCCCTTTTTCTTAGACTACAGTGCAATAACGGAGAAAAAATAAGTATAGGTTCAAGATTCTACTGTGTCACTGTCACCCATAGCATGACAGGTCTCTTATAACATGGAGCATTGAATCTAACATTTAATGTATCCAGGTATACTCTTTCAAAAAATTAACTCCTGTTAAAGTTTGTAAGAGGTTTTGAGGTAGTCGAGTGAAGAGCTACGTGTGTGTGTAATATATATATATATATATATATATATATATATATATATATATAAATAATTTAATATATGGTGAGCAAAAGGGTGACAGAAGCCTCCACCGTACAGTAAATAGTACATTTGTGTTAACATTTGAATGTCTAAAACAAAGTTAAAAACACTTGTTTCCTGCTCAGAATTCCAAGAAATACAGTTATTACACTGCATTCTGGGAACCCGGGCGGGGACATGCAAATGTGCCCACAAAGGCTATGCTCTTGTAATCCATAACCATTTTAAACATAGCTTCCTTTAAGCATATGCCTGCTTCCCCACGTCCAGCTATTTCAAGGTTACTGCCTCTCATCAGTGTGGGGACAGTTCCTTAGCTTGTGTAGTAGATTTTGTGAGGAGGTAGTTTACCACAACAATCATTTAACTAATGATGGGCAAAAGAGCGATAGAAGCCTTCCACAGTACAGTAAATAAATAGTGCATTTGTGTTCACATTTGAATGTCTAAAACACATACACACATATACTGTATATATAAAATCTTGTTTCATGCCCATAATTCTTAGAAATACAGTTATTACACTGCATGCTGGGCAGGGACATGCAAATGTGCCACAAAGGCTTCACTCTTGTAATCCAACATAATTTTAAACATGGCTTCCTTTAAGCGCATGCCTGCTGTATTACACAGCTATGAGCAAAGCTCAGTGTCATGAATCACCCAGGGGCCATATTGGATTTGGTGTGAACTATGCTGGGGCCATTTTGTGACTGGCAGCAGTGGCCATTTTGGGCTTGATTATCTTACACATGCTGTTGCCATGTGGAAGAACAAAAGGTTTGGGTTGTGGTGATAATATGTTAGTATTATATTGTATATTGTATTGTGGAGTGATAGCTATGTTTTAATTAGTCAACCCTCCCCCATTGTATAAACTCTCAGTCAGGAGTTGGCCATATGGTCTTTAGAGTAAACACTTGAAGTGATAGCAAGGCCAGAACAAAGAGATTTGCCAGACTGCCAGGCACCGTAGGACAATGGGATAGTACAGGGGCTTCCAGCCTCAATACTAGGGCCATAGGCCAGGGCAGAGATGTTACTCTCTCCACAGACAGGGAGAGAATGAGCTTGTAGCCACACCTAGTGGGAAGGCCCTGGGGGAGGAGACTAATAAGTTCCCACAAATTACTTCTGTGAGAATGGCCAGAGGGGAATGAGGGTTTAAGAGTAGCCACTCCCTCCACTGTGTGTGTGTGTGTGAAATGTTTTAAATATGTGGTTCCAAAATAAAACGTGGTTCATAATTTTCATCAAGACTTTGTGTGCAGATGTATTATTTACCCAGGGACATATGCTTGCAGTAAGATTCGTCAGACTTACTGTCAATATTGCTCAGTCTAAACCAAGGGCTGAGACATGATGTTCCTGTACTCAAAGCTACTCCAAGGTCCAGAGTAACCCAAATCAAGTCAGCAGACCCCAGCCAGAGAGTGGGTCGTGATACTCAGGATGGATAAATAATACACAAGCCAGGAATCCTACCCAAATAAAGCTGTTTCAAGGTTACTGCCTCTCAGCATGGGGCCAGATCCTAGCCTGTATAGTAGATTTTGTGAGAAGGTAGTTATACTCACCCACCTATAACATGTAATAAAATGCTATTAATAGTGCTAAATTAGAAACTTAACTATGAACAACTCATTTTATCACACTCTGATGAGAAATTTAAAGAAGATCAAAGGAATAGCATGCTTAAAATGTAGTTTTTTTTCTAGTTTTTAGTTTCAAAATGTTAATATCTCTCCAGCATTACAGTGTCCCTTTAAATAATATTTTTACAGCCTAGATGAAATGCGGCGGTGGAGTAATATTTCTATTTGAAGCCATTGGCGCGGTCTGCAATATGTTCATGCACATTTACTAATTACGCTCTGTTCATCCCACATACTATTTGATGTCAATATCCCGTTATGATGTTACAAACATATGTTTCCATTACACAAGTGGATTCATTAAGCAGATTCTCATTCATTTCAATTTGATGGGTCATATATCTGTGTGCTAGGTAAGGTGGCATTAATAATCCCATGTCACTTCACCAGCTGGATGTGACACTGTGCTATGGAAATGAGATGTCAGGGAAAAGGGACCTATATCATGTGAGGATTCCATATAAATATTCACCTTATATAAGCCTCAGGATAGCCGTATGTTTATCTCAGGTATGCTTACATTCCTTGACTTTATTTAACCCTAGGCTCTTCCACTTATCTACTACCCTTTCTGTAAAGTAGTATTTTTTCACATTACCCTTATACTTCCCATATTCAAATCATGACCTTGTTCTCGTGTGTTTGCATCACTCAGTCATGTCTGACTCTCCATGACCTCATGGACAGCAACATACCAGGCACATATTTATGTCCATGTTCATGCTGATCCACTTGGTATTCATGGCAGAGATACTGGAGTGGGTTGCCAGTTCCATCTCCAGTGGGCCAGAGCATACAGCTCCTGGTATTCCTAGGTGGTCTCCCATCCAAGTACTGACCAGGCCCAACCCTGCTTGGTTCAGGCTGGGGTGAGCTTTTGGAATCAAACCCAGGTTGCAACAGTGAAAGCACCGAAGCCTAACCACTGGAACACCAAGGAAACCAGACCGTGTTCTTATTTTCCTATTTTACTTGAAGACACTTCACTTTTGAATTTAATCCTTAAATATAATTGAAGGTTTCTATCATATTTAGCTTATCATCTGCCACCACCCTAAACTTAACAACAAATTGAACAAAGGCTTGGTGCGCCATCTTTGAGCCACCTACTGGCCGCTGCATGCGATTGCTGGGAAAGACAAATAGGAAAGGCCCACAAAAAGTATTTCTATTGTAGGATACATATTTTCTTCTAAATAAAACCAAAAAAGAGAAAAACAAAATCTCTTTCCATCTAAAGAAGCAGATCATTGGAAAGTAAAATGCTAGATTTTCTCAGCCGGAAGAAATTATTAAATTAAAACAAATTAAAGGCTGCATTTTGTTTTCCAAGTGTAAGTCTTCTAAACAGAATGTTTTACATTTATGAACACAGTTGTCCTTTAACCCATTACATACGGTCTCAAACATTCCCTTAATGGCCTTTTGTATATAAAATGAGCAGGGTGGGCATAGATTATTTAGTGATAAATGGATAAATGCACCATATACCCTAGATCAGGGCAGGTTTGACCCTAGAGGGTCTGGATTTCAGGATATCCCTGCTGCTCACAGCTGAATCAATTGCTTCTGCAGTCATCCTGATTGATTCACTGGTACACAGAAAGGAAATTCTCAAATCCAGGCCTGAGTGTGGCCCTTCAGGACTGAACTTTTCCACCCCTGCCCTAGATTGCTTGCTAATGGACAGAGTCCTGAATTTTTTGTTTATCTGTATGTTTAAATCTGCTTACCCTTCGATCTACACTGTGACAAACCCTCTAGCAGTGAAAAACACTTTAAAAAAAAAAAAAAGCAATATATGAGAAAAAAAAAAAAAAAAAAAAAAATCAGACCATCAATCTAAAAGGTATGATTCACAGTATATAAAGACACTATAAATATTATATATTAGTTGAAATATCAATGTCTTTGAAAAACAGACTTACCCTAAAATAGTGGTGTAACTTATTTTGTTTCCAGTATTGTTTGTATATTGTTGTTCAGTCAAGCCCAAGTCTCTGTGACCATATAGACGCAGCATGCCAGGCTGGTTGTGAATATCCATAAGGTTTTCTTGGCAAAGATACTTTTCTTGGCCAGTTTCTTCTCCAGTGGACACCGATTTCTCTGAGCTCTCTGCTATGACCTGTCCATCTTGGGTGACCCTACACGGTATAGCTCACAGCTTCAACGAAGTACACAAGCCCCTTCTTCACAACAAGCTTCCATTTGCTTGTGGCTCCCAACACTTGGTGAATGGAGACTTCCTGTACACCTGTGTTAGAAAGCAATAATAAACAAGCTCAAAACAGCTGATTTAACCCTGTGTTATGTTATAATCAGTTAAGTGTGGTGTCTAATTCTTCCTTTAATACAAACTGGCGGGATATATACATAATGTAAGGGAATATAATCCCAACACCTCACTAGTTTGTTTGAAATTCTTTTACAATCGTTAATAAACAAAAATTAGGTATTAAACAGAATACAAACTTCCCTAGTATATTGCTACAGACTGAAACAAAATTCACAGCATTTTTCCTTTACGTGATTAAATGTGTCCTTATATGAGATGCAAAACCAACATTAATGTGAGAGATGTTTAAGTAGCAATATTGATGCTATATAGAAAAGTAGTGCATTATTTAAATCTTTCCTGTTTCATCCCTGCCAGCAGTGTCACTAGGTGCAGATATTAGTAAGTGACGCAGTGCCAAGACTTGCTGTTAGAGTGATGTGTAGGATTAGAGATTAGCGTTAGGTTTAGGGTTAGATTTAGGGTTAGGGCTTGGGTTAGAGTTAGGACTAGACTTAGGGTTTAGGGTTAGTGTTAAGGCTACTCTTAGGGTTTAGAGGTCGGGATAAGGTTTAGGGTTACGGGTTTAAGTTAGACTTATCATCTGTCACTACCATAACCCCTAACCCTAAGTCTAACCCTAAACATAATCCTAAAAAAATTGGCGCTGTTGCATGCCTCTGCTGGCAGAGAGATAACAGGAAAGTCCCAATATTTATAAATTATCCCTTAACCCCATAAGTACCAGAGGAACTTGGCTAGCTCTTTTGGCACTCAAATGATTAAAGCTCTTTTTTTTTTACAGGTGACACACATTTCAGATCTTTCTTATTATCTGCCCGCTAGTACCGTCGCGCACCGCAGACTTTATTGAATTTCTTCTTAGGGTTAGGTTTAGGGGTTAGGATTTAGGGTTAGGGTAGTGGCAGACAACACATAATAAAATAGTGACACGTATGCCGTTAGTTTACTATGTGTTATCTGCCACTACCCTTACCCTAATCCTAAACCCTAACACTAATCATAAACACTAACCCTAAATCCTAAACCCTAACTCTAACCCTAAATCTGCTGGACGCTGCGCTTGCATGCAGATAACAGGCAAGGTCCCACATTTCCTTTATTTATCCCTTCTGGAAAAAAACGTTCCTGGCTAACTCGTACGTGCCTGGCAGTGACTAACGCACCTCTGTCTCCTTTATCCTAAGTGCTCCAAGCTCTTGCGTGTTTCCATGCCTCGCAGGGCTATAAGCTCCTTAGGCGCTCATCGCCTAAGTGCTTCGAGCTCCTGTGTGTTTCAATGCCTCAACTGCTTGCTTCGCAAGACTTGCAAGGCGATGAGCATGTGTTTCCTACTGCCTCTCAAGCAAATCCTCCTGGATGTCCTCCCACCATCTCAATCTCAAGTTGTCTAACTCTTAATCTTCCCACCATCTACTACAGCTTCAATTCGTCACATCGCTCTCACTGTCAACAACGCCATCATCACTCCCACCTCCCAAGCCCATTGTCTTGGGGTTCTACTAGACCCTGCCCTCTCTTTTATTCCTCACATATAGGCAATATAACAAAATATTGTCTTTTCAATTTAAAAACCATTTCCAAAATACGTCACTACCTTACACAAGACACAACTAAGATTCTAATACATTCTCTCATCATTTCTCATCTTGACTACTGCAACACACTTCTGGCTGGCCTATCCACCAACCGTCTATACCCCCTTCAATCCATACAGAATTATTCCGCTCATCTACCGTACTAAACGCTCAGTGTCTGCAGCTCCTATCTGTCAGTCACTCCACTGGCTTCCCGTAGCCTCCAGAATCACATTTTAAATCATGACCCTTAATTACAACCCCTCAACAACAGTGCACCCCCTTATATCTCTGCTCTCATCTCCAAATATTCCTACCCCCCCCCTTTTGCTCTGCTAATGACCTTCTTCTTTCCTCCTCTCTCATCACCTTCTCTCACTCCCACCTTCAGGACTTTTCTTGTGCTGCCCCTATGCTCTGGAACGCCTTGCATCGCTCCACTAGACTATCCTCTTGCTTCAAATCCTTCCAAACTCCACTAAAAACACAGTTGTTTAAAAAAGCCTATAGCCTCCCTCCTTAACATGCACACTGCATTTCTCACCCTCCTGTACCCAGTGGCGGCTGGTGAACTTTCAAGTTGGAGGGGCGCCAGGACAAAACATAGCCACTCCCCTTTTTTCAAACCACACCCATTTTTATAACTCCTCCCCTGACATCATAATGACCTTTATCAGCCCCGCCCAATGACCTTATACTTGTAAAGCCCATTGAAATACATGATCAGCAATGCAGAAATGTCAAGAAGTAAAGTAACAATGTGTTAAATTCATTGGTATACAATATAGATTGAAAAAAACTCATGTGACAAGACTACAGCAATATCATAATTGCACCTATACGCATTAACAGAAAAATTAAAGCAGTGACACCTACCATTAGTCGGCTCTTCTTCTCAGGGTATTCACGTTCAGTAAGTTGACCAACGAGTACAAACAAATCTGCTGCCACATAGGGTTTGCACCTGGGGTTGAAAGAAAACAAGCAAATCAATCAGACCATTCAAGAACAAAACCATACCTTAAAAACCTTAAAAGACCAAGTGGAACCATATAGGCCCCAAACATACCTTAGAAGACCAAGTGTGACCATATAGGCCCCAAACATACCTTAGAAGACCAAGTGTGACCATATAGGCCCCAAACATACCTTAGAAGACCAAGTGTGACCATAGGCCCCAAACATACTTTAGAAGACCAAGTGTGACCATATAGGCCCCAAACATACCTTAGAAGACCAAGTGTGACCATAGGCCCCAAACATACCTTAGAAGACCAAGTGTGACCATATAGGCCCCAAACATACCTTAGAAGACCAATCAGCACTGTATAGGCCCAAACCAGTGGATCTTGGGATTCAAGAAAACAACAACATTTCACTTCTGTTTAGACAACACAATAATCAATGTCAAACAAACAGGTTGAATTAGCATATGGATAACCATATGAGCAGTAACGCCACGCCAAGGCTTCAACAATTGTTACTGACCATTCACACACCTTTCATAGCTCCTTCCATATGAACACCCACACACCATTCATACTTTACTTACCACTAGTTATTTTTGGTAGTTCGGTGGTGCCATTTCTGAGAACTTTACTTACCCTTGAAGGTGCCTCCAATTCCTTCAAACCAATGCATTCAACCGATCCAGGGCCATGGTGCTTCTTAAATACCTTTTTATCCTCTTCAATGTGGAGAAGCATCTTTCTGATTCTGCAGTAGTCTTCGGTGTTGTAAGCAGGATTCCTTATAGCTTCACTGTCTCTGTGAAATCATTATGCAGATTATATTGATGGTAAAGTTGATGCAGAGCAACAGCACTCGTACAGACATGAAATTCTGGCTTCCCGTACAGAAGTGACAGCTACCCTTGGAAGTGCCTCCAATTCCTTCAAACCAATGCATTCAACCGATCCAGGGCCATGGTGCTTCTTAAATACCTTTTTATCCTCTTCAATGTGGAGAAGCATCTTTCTGATTCTGCAGTCATCTTCGGTGTTGTAAGGAGGATTCCTTATAGCTTCACTGTCTCTGTGAAATCATTATGCAGATTAAATTGATGGTAAAGTTGGTGCAGAGCAACAGCACTCGTACAGACATGAAATTCTGGCTTCCCGTACAGAAGTGACAGCTACCCTTGGAAGTGCCTCCAATTCCTTCAAACCACGCCAAGGCTTCAAAAATTGTTACTGACCATGCACACACCTTTCATAGCTCCTTCCATATGCACACCCACACACCGTTCATACTTTACTTACCACTAGTTATGTTTGGTAGTGAGGTGGTGCTGCTTAACGCAGTTTATCTTTGCACACCCTGGGGGTATGCATTCTTCTTTGCTTCAATCACTTGTATTTAAATTTTGCATAGCGATCTTTCAAAGAACAAAACTTCTCAATGGTTTTTTCATTGAAGTCTGGGATCTCAAAAATCAGTTGCTTTTCCATTGAGAGCATCGCCAATGCATTCAACCCCTCCAGGGACATGGTGCTTCTTAAAAAGGTTTTTATCCTCTTCAATGTGGAGAAGCATCTTTCTGATTCTGCAGTGGTCATCGGTGTTGTAATCAGGATTCTTAATAATTTCACTGTCTCTGTGAAATCATTCTGCAGATTAAATTGATGTAAAAGTTTGTGTAGAGCAACAGCACTTGTACAAGCATGAAAATCTGTCTTCCCATACAGAAGTGACAGCTCAGTGCGTGATTGTTCCTTCTTCAGTATTGGATATGCTTGCACGGTGTCTTCCAGAGCTTGGGTTGGAAAGCAAGTGTAATGGGTTTTATACAAGTCACTTTGAACAAGTATGGCACTGACTAGATGATTTGAAAATGAAAAATGTTCTTTTGCATGAACCACCACTATGTCACATACCTCTCTTGAAAGTTGTCTCAAGGTTGAGATCTCCGCACTCCGTCTGTGGAATGTTACATCGCTCGGCAAACTTGCTTCTATTTCGTCAACAGAATTACGGATTTTCTGGATGCTGGCGACCAAGTCTTCTGTGACTTTTTGGATATAAACAGTATCCGTGTCTCGCTTCTGAAGCTGACTATAGAGGATGTCAACATGTGGCATTATTAAATGAAATAATTTAAGGAAGTAAAGGAACTCCCTGTCTTCCAGCATTCCAATGAAACCTGCGGCTTCACGTATAGATGTTTGATCAAAGTTTAGACAGGCTTCAATTGTCTGGAAACACATCTCTGTTCTCGTAGATGACGTTCACGATCCTCACGTTGAAGTTCCATCGTGTCGGTGCACCTCTTGGAAGTCTTCTACCAACTACCTCATCCAGAACTCCAGTCCTTTTTGGAGAGCGTGAAAAAAAGATGGTATGCCGCCTATGTTGGAAAAAAAAACTCGAACTCTTCCAATCCTTGAAACTGCTTTCTCCATTATTAGGTTCAGTTGGTGAGCATAGCAATGCACGTAGTGTGCGTTCGGGTACACGTCTTTTATTTTTCTTTGAACTCCTCCTTGATCTCCACGCATCACACTGGCACCAACGTAGCTTTGAGCTATGATTTCTTCTTGTCTTCTGGCTCTGGGAGAACAGTATTCAGACTTTCCAGCACAACAGCAGCAATCGAGTCTGCATCCGTTGCTTTCATTTCCGTGAAGCCATCAAATATTTCCACCACTTGATGCTTCTTGTCAATGTAGCGATAGACTACAACACACTGTGTCCTAGCGGAAATATCGGTTGTTTCATCCGCTTGGATTGCCACAAACTGGGCTTCCTTAAGCTCTTGGTGAATCACTTCCTTAATAACTTCATGCATGCAGTCCAGTAGCTCATTCTGCACGGTTTTGGACGTGCCCTTAAGCACAGTTGCAGTCTTCAAATGCTGTTCCATTGCACTATCGATACTGCCAACCAAATCCACCAGGCCTCTAAACACTCCTGGATTTAGCGATGTTTCACTCTCGTCGTGTCCTCTTAATGCCAGTTCAAAAGCGCCACAAAAGCGAACACAATCAATTATCTTCGAAAGGATGTACCGGTTCATAGCCACTTCTTCGTTGTGTTTTTGAATACTGACTTGGTATCCTTGGTCCAGTTCTACTGCAATGTTCGCCTGTCCAAGCATCTCAAACTTGATCCTGTTATCCAAGTGAGCTTTAGAACTTTTGTGTTTCGCCAATTTATCAGCTAGCTGTTTGACGTCAGTCACTCCAGTTTTGGTCCAAGCAGCGTCACCACCAAATAGGATGCATGGGAAACAATATAAGGACTTCCTAGAAACGCTTCCACAAAGCCAGTCGTTCTTCTTGTACCATTCAGTATTGAAAGTATGGATATATTGCTTCCCTCTATCTCTTGCGATTTGCTGCAGATTTATCTCTGGTTGGTCAGGTCCTAACCGTTTTACTTCCACCTTCTCCTCATAGGTTAGGGTGCCGAAAGGCTTCACAAGTAGAGAGTCAATAGTATTCATTTCTGATACCAATAGAAGAAAGAGATCACGATATATTAATTTATATTATGTCACAAAATTACTTTAAAATAACAGTGTGTTGAATTCATTGGTATACATTACAGATTGCAAACCCTCATGTGACAAGACTACATCAACATCAAATTTGCACCTATACGCATGGACAGAAAATTAAAAGCAATGATACTCACCAACAGTTTACTCTCCTTCTCGTGGTATTCACGTCCAGTAAGTCAACCAACGAGTCCAAACAAATCTGCTTCCACAGATAGTTTGCACCTGGGGGGTGATAGAAAACAACAAAAAAAACATTAGAACTTTCAAGACCCAAACCGTAACTTTTAAAACCTTAAAAGACCAAGAGTGACCATATAGGCCCCAACCGCACCTTAAAAACCTTAAAAGTCCAAGTGTGACCATATACTCACCAACAGTTCACTCTCCATCTCGGGGTATTTACGTCCAGTAAGTCAACCAACGAGTCCAAACAAATCTGCTTCCACAGATAGTTTGCACCTGGGGGGTGATAGAAAACAACAACAAAAAACATTAGAACGTTCAGGACCCAAACCGTAACTTTTAAAACCTTAAAAGACCAAGAGTGACCATATAGGCCCCAACCGCACCTTAAAAACCTTAAAAGTCCAAGTGTGACCATATACTCACCAACAGTTCACTCTCCTTCTCGGGTGAATTCACGTCCAGTAAGTCAACCAACGAGTCCAAACAAATCTGCTTCCACAGATAGTTTGCACCTGGGGGGTGATAGAAAACAACAACAAAAAACATTAGAACGTTCAAGACCCAAACCGTAACTTTTAAAACCTTAAAAGACCAAGTGTGACCATATAGGCCCCAACCGCACCTTAAAAACCTTAAAAGTCCAAGTGTGACCATATACTCACCAACAGTTGACTCTCCTTCTCAGGGTATTCACGTCCAGTAAGTCAACCAACAAGTCCAAACAAATCTGCTTCCACAGATAGTTTGCACCTGGGGTTGATAGAAAACAACAAAAAAAACATTAGAACATTCAACACCCAAACCGTAACTTTTAAGACCTTAAAAGACCAAGTGTGACCATATAGGCCCCAACCGCACCTTAAAAACCTTAAAAGTCCAAGTGTGACCATATACTCACCAACAGTTGACTCTCCTTCTTAGGGTATTCACGTCCAGTAAGTCAACCAACAAGTCCAAACAAATCTGCTTCCACAGATAGTTTGCACCTGGGGGGTGATAGAAAACAACAAAAAAAACATTAGAACGTTCAACACCCAAACCGTAACTTTTAAGACCTTAAAAGACTAAGTGTGACCATATAGGCCCCAACCGCACCTTAAAAACCTTAAAAGTCCAAGTGTGACCATATACTCACCAACAGTTGACTCTCCTTCTCGGGGTATTCACGTCCAGTAAGTCAACCAACGAGTCCAAACAAATCTGCTTCCACAGATAGTTTGCACATGGGGGGGGGATAGAAAACAACAAAAAAAACATTAGAACGTTCAAGACCCAAACCGTAACTTTTAAAACCTTAAAAGACCAAGTGTGACCATATAGGCCCCAACCGCACCTTAAAAACCCTAAATAACCAAGTGTGACCATATAGGCCCCAACCGCACCTTAAAACCCCTAAATAACCAAGTGTGACCATATAGGCCCCAACCACACCTTAAAAACATTAAATAACCAATCAAAACCATATAGGCCCAAACTGTACATGACAAAAAAATGTAATAAAATATATATATATATATATATATATATATATATTGAGATATATAATTAATTATATATATATATATATATATATATATATCAATATATATCAATATATATATATATATATATATATATATATATATATATCAATATATATATATATATATATATCAATATATATATATATATATATATATATATCAATCATTATATATATATATCAATCAATAATCAATATATAAATCAATCAATATATAAATATATGTATATATCTCAATATATATATATATATATATAAATAATCAATATATAAATCAATCAATATATAAATATATATATACATATATATATCTCAATATATATATATATATATATATATATATATATCAATATATCTATCAATCAATATATATATATATCAATCAATATATATATATATATCAATCATTATATATATATATATATATATATATATATATATCAATATATATATATATATATATATATATATATATATATATATCACACACACACACACACACACATAAAAAATATACATAAATATACATAAACATATACATAAAAAAATCTATATTAATTGATATTTATTAATTGATTAATTGATGTACTTTATTAATTATTTGATTATATTGCTCATGTATTTCTATTAGACATTATTTATTATACATATTACAGTGCTATTTATTTGCTATACATGTTACAGGATATTATCCTGTAACATGTATATCACATAAATAGCCCTGTAATATGTATAATACATACAGGGTCACACAAGTTCACACTAACCTTTTTTGCCCTTACAGGCTTCCATACCTGCTTTGCTAATTTGCTAATTTTTTAAAGACTCTCATTGGTTGAAATCAATGTCAATCAAAAAATTTCAGCCAATCAGAGTCCTTCAAAAATTAGTATATAAGGCGGAGCGTGGGAAAAAAACAATTAGTCGCGGGTGGAGCTCCTAGTAGGAGGAGCTCCGTTAGTTTGTTGTGTTTTATTTTTTTAGAGCGTCGTTTTTTTTTACGTGGAGGCCTCTTGCAATGGGCCAGAATGGATGGACAATGGCTTCAATCAAGATTGGATTATTATGACATGGGCTTCAATCAAGATTGGATTATTATGACATGGGCTTCAATCAAAATTGATTGGAATTCCCGACGACTATCCAGGGCAGAAGGCCACCGCTGGAGGGGTCAATTTGACAGGTAAGTATGTGCTGTTGTTTACTTTATTTTTATTATTGTTTAGTATGTGCTGTTTACTTTATTTTTATTATTGTTTTTTGTTTTTCACTTACCTTATTTTTATTTTATCTTTAAAAGTGACAGGCACATGCATTGCCTGTTACTACTTCTAAAAATGGAATAAAGATGGGGGGGGGTTGGTAGTTGGGTCAGGGTGGGGTCAGGCGGCCATGGGTCGGTCAGTGGGTCGGTGGCCGCGTAGGCCACATGGAGGTGATCAGGGGTGGCACAGGCCTCATGGGGGTGTTCCGTGTCACCGTGATCGGGGTAATCGGGCGGTGGCATAGCATAGGCCACATCGGGGTGATCGGGGGTGGCACAGGCCACATGGGGGTGATGGGGGTGGCACAGGCATTGCAGGCCTAGGTCGTTCGTCGGTGGTAGGTAAGTTGGTGGGTGGCTAGGTAGGTGGCAGGCCAGGAAGGGGTAGTGGGGTAACTGGGGGGACCCTTCCTTTTATTAGGGGCACTAGGGGGTTGGTTTGGCCAGGGCAGGTAGGTAGACTTACTGTGTTGGTTGGGCAGATGTGAGTAGTTTCAGCCAGGGAGGTCTCTCTCAGTCTCAGCGTGAGCAGGGTCAGGAAACAGAAAGAGGGAAGGGACTGGAATTATGTGGTTTTATTAACTGTGGATGTCAATCAAAAGTTAACTTGAGGCCCTATTAGCTGGCGGGCGCTCGGAGCTAACGGTCTGGATGGGTTTAGGTTGTTCTCCTGACAACTGGACAGCCTTCCATCATTGATTGGTCAATGATGGAAGACTGTCAGTCATGAAATTGATACATTTATCACTGCCCATGCATATCGTCATTGTGCTGGTGGGCGGAATGCATTAACGGTCAGGGGGCCAGGCCTCATTGATTCATAGAGTCTAAAGGTTAGTGTAGTCAGTGTAGTGTAATATGATCACACAGGGATGCAGGGAAAGCTACAATAGATAATCAGCAGCAGTTAATATATACACACAAGGGCAAGGGGTTATCTTAAAGTGACAGTGTCCCAGGGAATAGTTTTCTTCATTTATTAATGTAATAACACGTGAATGCTGATGTACACATTATATTTAATTGTTTTTGGGTTATTACTAATACATTATTGTGTTTTTTTATTGCAGGGTCACGAAAATATTAGGATGGGCGTTTGCCGCCCCTGCCTGTAACACACCCAAAACCTTTAGGTTGTAAGTCTATGAGTTTTCAATCTTGCATGGTGCTTTGGGGACACCGACTTCTAAGCTCAAAGACAGGGCCCTCGATCTTTGTAATGTGTTAATAGTGTATTTCCTTGATCACAACGTGTATATAGCTCTATGGAATATGTTGCACATTACAAATAAACAATAATAATAATAATAATTATGCTACTGAGAGATGGTTGCTAATTTGTTAGTATGAGAGCACAGCAAGTACAGCAGAGTCTTTCACAGCAAGTACAACAGGAACTTTCAATATCCCTTTAAGATGTACAGCTTAGCAGATAAATGGGAGATGAGGATATGATAGAAACCTTCAAATATAGTTTAATATGGTTCAGCATTGAAGGTCTGGTTTAAAGTTCTAAGGCAGAAGATTTAAGAGTAATGTGTGAAAGGGTTAAGTTGCAAAAAGTGTTGTGGATAAGTAGAACAGCCTTCCAGAGAATTAGATATGAAAAACACTGTAATGGAATTTAAAGGTCCACTTTTGCCCACATCACAGTAAAGGTCTCCTAAAAGTATGTTGAAATAGTTTTTGAATTTTTTAAATAAAAGCAACAAAAAAAAAGAGTTAACCCTTCACAAATTCATATGTGCAGTGAATGGAATGCTGGAATCACCTAAACTGGTCAGTTATGGGTTAACAATTCAATTAATTCCTGCAATGCATTCATTTCTTCAGCCACCTTGACTGATGGACCTTTCCACTGAAAGGAAGTCCTCAAATCCAGGACTATGTGTGACTCTACAACAAAGTCAGAGTTGTCAATCAGAGAATGAACTGCACCCTGGGAGCAGCCTCTTTGAGCCACCCGTGCCCTTCACAGGGAGAAATATTCTGTAGTATATAAGTCTGGTACCACTCACTAGAATGATCTAGTCCAGAAATACCAGGCAATTCTACCCGGAACAGGAGAAACAGCAAACCACAGATGTGTTTCGGCCTTCATTGGGCCTCGTCAGTGAGGTGTAGCTGAACTCTCTAAGGCACAGTGAGCAAGGGGTCCTGTAATGATATAGAAATCACAAAGTTGTGGAGACCAGTAGCCAAGGTCAGCAATAATCCAGTTCCGCAAACTTGTAGGTGAAAACAGGAACAAGGTTTATTGAAGTGATCAGGAACCACACAATAATCTGGCAAGGATCAATAGACAGGAAATGCCTTATATAGGCCAAGGACCAGACACAGCTGAAGAGACTTAGGTACTGATACTATTGCTAGCAGAGTCAAGCTTATAAGGTCTCAATGGAATTCACAACAGGCAGGCTGGCGCAGTGGTAGGGAAGAGGTATAGCAGCCTGGGGACCAGGGTTCAAAACCTCACATTACCCCCGCCTCTATAGGTGCAGCCTCTGGATGCCCTATTACCTGGTTTAGCAGGGTACTGCACATGAAAAGACCGAAGGAGATCAGGAGCGTGAATATTGTCCACTGGTTCCCACGAACTCTCCTCCTCACCATAGCCTTTCCAGCGAACCAGATACTGAAGCTTGCTACGGAATATCCTGGAGTCAAGAATTTTGTCCACTTCGTACTCATCCTCACCATCCACGAGGACTGGAGGTGGGGCAGGCAGGGCTCGGCCAGGGAAAGTGTTTTCATGAAAAGGTTTAAGCAGTGCAACGTGAAACACTGGATGTATTTTCATGGAATTCGGGAGTTGTAAACGGAAAGTGACAGCATTGATCTGAGCAATGATCTCAAAAGGTCCCATGAACCTTTGACCCAATTTATGAGAAGGAATCCGAAGCTTGAGATTCCTTATTGACAGCCACACCTTGTCACCAACGTGATAGACTGGGGCCTCCTTTCTATGCCTATCAGCAGCTCTTTTGTAACATTCCTGAGCCTCCAAAAGAGTCTCTTTCAACAGTGCTTGGGAATCACGTAAGGCCGTTAGCCGGTCAGTGACAGCAGGAATGGAAGTAGTAATTGGGAGACTGACTAGAAAGGTCGGATGGTAACCATAGTTGGCAAAAAATGGGCTCAAAGAAGTGGAGCAGTGTTGGGCATTGTTATAGGCAAACTCCGCCGTGGGTAGAAAATCCAGCCAGTCATCCTGCAGGTAACTAATATAGCACCGCAAATATTGTTCCAAAGTCTGGTTGGTTCGTTCAGTCTGTCCATTACTTTGCGGATGAGAAGCTGACGACAGATTTACATTAATACCTAGATTAGAACAAAAATGTTTCCAAAAACGTTACGTAAACTGCACTCCCCTGTCAGAAACTACTTCATCAGGCACTCCATGCAAGCAAAATATTTCCCGAATAACCAGGTCAGCCGTCTGTTTAGCTGAAGGGAGACCACGAGCTGGTATGAAATGACCCATCTTAGTTAACCTGTCCACAACAACAAGAATGGTAGTGCGTTCCTTAGAGGGAGGTAGTTCCACAATAAAGTCCATGGATATAGATCCCCAGGGACGATGAGGAATCGGAAGAGGCTGAAGCAAGCCAACAGGGGATGAGCGAGGAGTCTTATGTCTGGCACACACATCACAAGAGGACACATACTTCTTAACATCCTCATGATACTTCGGCCACCAAAAGGATCGGGCAAGTAGCTCTTGTGTCTTTCGGATTCCTGGATGACCTGCTGGTTTTGAGTCATGGTAGAGACGTAAAAGGTCCAGTCGCACTGACTCCGGAGCAAACAGACGTTGTTGAAAAATCCAAAACCCATTACGCATCGTCATATGGAGGTCACGAGGAGGATCACGAAGAACTGGGTCTTCAGCGTAGCCCTTTTTAATGCGAGACATCAGATCAGAAGGAAATGTAACTCCTATAAATATATCCTCTGGCAAGATGGTGGTCTTGGTTACGGTAGTATGGAGGGGGTCAGCTATTCTAGACAAGGCATCCGCCTTACCATTCTTGGAGCCAGGACGGTATGTAACCAAAAAATTTAACCTTGAGAAGAATAGGGACCAGCGTGCTTGTCTGGCTGACAGTCTCTTAGCTGATCGAATACATTCCAGATTTTTGTGATCTGTGAGGACAGTAATTGGATGGGTAGCTCCCTCCAAGAGATGTCTCCATTCGGTGAAGGCAGCTTTTATAGCCAATAGTTCTTTATTCCCTATGTCATAGTTTCTTTCTGCTGGCACCATCTGGCGGGAATAGAAGGCACACGGATGTAACATCATCTTAGGTCCAGTCCTTTGAGACAGTATAGCACCAACAGCTGAATCAGAAGCATCAACTTCCACAATAAATGGTAATTCCGGCTGAGGATGTACCAGGACAGGGGCAGAGGTAAACAGAGTCTTCAATCGGGAAAATGCGGTATCCGCCTTATCGGACCACTGAAAAGGAGTCCCCTTACGTGTGAGTTCAGTGATCGGTGTAATAACGGCAGAGAAATTCTTAATGAAACGCCTGTAAAAATTGGCAAACCCCACAAATCTCTGAACATCTTTTTCATTCTTGGGGATGGGCCAGTCCAGCACAGCTTTAATTTTACTTGCGTCCATACTTAAACCTTTGGGAGTTATTACATACCCCAGGAATTGAATGTCTGTTTGTTCAAACTCACATTTTTCTAGTTTAATGTATAGGCGGTGGGTACGAAGGCGCTCTAGAACTATACAGACCTGTTTTCTGTGGTTTTCAAGATTATCAGAGAATATTAGGATATCATCCAAATATGCCACAACAAACTGATCCAGGAGATCTCGTAGTACATCATTGATAAGATGCTGGAAAGTTGCAGGGGCATTACACAGCCCAAAAGGCATTACTAGATATTCGTAATGCCCGTACCTGGTTCTGAAAGCTGTTTTCCATTCATCATTGGGTCTTATGCGAACCAGATTAGATGCCCCCCGAAGATCAAGCTTCGTAAATATTTTAGCTGAGCGAAGTCTCTCCAAAAGTTCAGGAATCAGAGGCAAGGGGTAGCGGTTCTTAACAGTGATGTTATTAATGTCCCTGTAATCAACGCATGGCCGTAGGCTGCCATCTTTCTTTTCTACGAAGAAAATAGGAGCTCCTGCTCGAGAAGTAGATGGTCGAATAAAACCTTTGGCAAGATTTTCTTGTAGGTATTCACGAAGAGCTTTCAATTCAGGCTCAGAAAGGGAATATATACGGCCAAATGGAATAGCAGCCCCAGGCAACAGCTCTATTGGGCAATCATAGGGCCTGTGTGGTGGAAGCTGATCAGCATTCTTCTTATCACAGACATCTGCAAAATCCCGATATTGTAGAGGAAGCTTAGTCAAGTTTGTAGCAACCATTTCATTAATTGTTGTGGCAACAGGTGTTACCTTAGAGGGTTGACAATTCATTAAACAGTGTTCTGAAGGAAAGGACAAAGTTCTGATCTTCCAATCAATCTGTGGGTTATGCAGAGCAAGCCAAGGTACCCCCAAAATCACTGGAAACTGTGTTGAGGAAATTAGGTGGAAAGAGATAGCCTCATGGTGATTCACTTCCACAGTCAACTTTAAGGGCACAGTCTCATGTGTAACCGGTCCTGACGTAAGTGGAGAACCATCAACTGTCTCCATTAACACAGGTGAAGAATTAGGGATAGACTGAATTCTATTTCCTGCTGCAAATTTAATGTCCATAAAGTTTCCGCCTGCTCCAGAATCTATCATAGCGGTAGTTGAAATTTTATGATCACCACATTGCAACGTGATAGGCACCACAAAATGAGGATGTTGAGTCAACATACCCTCTTCACCATGAGCCAGAGAAAACAAGGGTTGTGTGATAGAATCCAGTTGATCCGAAATCTGGGATTGGTGTCGAATCTGTGCACCCTCAGCCGCCATAGCTATTGTTCTTTTGGATTTGCTAGGGCAATTGATGGCATAGTGCCCTGCACTACCACAATACAGGCATAAATTGTGAGTGCGTCGCCACTGTTTTTCTTCGTTGGATAATGGCCCTCTTATTAGATTTACCTGCATAGCCTCTGGCTCAGAGTCTGTAGGTGTTTGTGGGATCAGAGTAGAAGTTCTTGAATAGGAAATTGGAGTAGTACTTGGTCTAAAAGAGCCCTGTCTTTCCAATCTTCTTTCAGAAAGTCTCCAATCAATACTGATAGCCAAACGCACAAATGCATCAAAGTCAGCAGGAAGATCAACACGAGCAAGCTCATCTTTTATAGCTTCTGAGAGACCTTTTCTGAAGTGGAACCTCTGGGCTGATTGGTTCCAGGTAGTATCAGCAACCCACTGTCTGAATTCAGCAGCATATTCAGCCACGGAGCGCCTCCCTTGATGCAAATGAAGGAGAGTGGCTTCTGCTGTAGCACATCGATTGGGGTCATCAAAAACTAGGCACATAGCCTCAAGAAAGTCATTTAGATTACCCAAGACTGGACTGTCTTGTTCCAGAAGAGGGGAGCCCCAAGCCAGGGCTTCATCTTTGAATAAGGAAAAAATAAATCCCACCTTCTCTCTTTCAGATGGAAATTGGTGAGGTAACATCATGAAGTGCAAACGGCATTGATTTAGGAAACCCCTACATTTTTTGCGATCTCCTCCAAACTTTTCTGGCAGGGGCAAGCGGGCCTCTTGTGCAGGTGTAACAGTAGCAGCTGAAACATCACGTGCCCTGTAGCTGGTGTACTCACTATGCATTGACTGAAATTTATTTTGCAGTTCAGCTACCTGGTCCTGCAGCACTTGGATGGTCTGTGCCTGGGTCTGCACAGTTCTTGCAGTAAAAGCAACCTGTTGGGCCTGCAGTTCAGCTACCTGGTCCTGCAGCACTTGGATGGTCTGTGCCTGGGTCTGCACAGTTCTTGCAAATAAAGCAACCTGCTGGGCCAATGCAGAATCTGTCCCGGCGGTCTCCATGAAAGGGCCAGATTATTCTGTAATGATATAGAAATCACAAAGTTGTGGAGACCAGTAGCCAAGGTCAACAATAATCCAGTTCCGCAAACTTGTAGGTGAAAACAGGAACAAGGTTTATTGAAGTGATCAGGAACCACACAATAATCTGGCAAGGATCAATAGACAGGAAGTGCCTTATATAGGCCAAGGACCAGACACAGCTGAAGAGACTTAGGTACTGATACTATTGCTAGCAGAGTCAAGCTTATAAGGTCTCAATGGAATTCACAACAGGCAGGCTGGCGCAGTGGTAGGGAAGAGGTATAGCAGCCTGGGGACCAGGGTTCAAAACCCAGCAGAGTCAATTCCTCACAGGTCCATGTGATGATCCGGAGGTAGGAGCTATTACTGCCCTGGGCCACCTGCTATAGACTACAGGTTAACTACCCACAAGGACCGTTTGGGCTCTTGGAAATTGCTGTACCAGCACCCTGATATCTGGCTTCTGTATCGGCCAGGGTCCTTGCATCAGAAATCAGCACTTCCAGGCTACCAAGAGACTCCAAATTTTCTTCTTCTTAGGGGGCTTGATAAGACTTGTTACAGTCAAATCTACCCCAGCAGGATCCTACAGAGTCTCCCAGTACCTCCCTGCAGCCATCCAGGAGAACGGGAGCAAAGTAAGAGACATACGATTTCAATATGCCTCAAAAGTGAACTGTTTTCTTATTGAAAAGTAACAATATATATACAGTATATGGTTAGATATAGGGGTGTATAACACACAACAATGACAGAGAATGGCTGACAAACATACTCCACATGGGGTCTAATAGTCGGGCATCCTGTCTGTGAACAATACGGCGGCCTCCAACACACATAACGCTGCCTCTGGCTGTCTGGCAACAGAGATGTAATCAGCTTATTAGGCAAACAATGGGACAAAACAGATAATAATATAATAATACATAATACAATGGAGGTGTTTATGCAGACAATCCACTGCTGGTGCCCAGCAGTCTGTACTTTTATGGTAGCTTAATGGGCCAACAACCAGGCGAAAAAAAGGGGTCCATGACAGTCCACATCTAGAGTCCCTTATCACCCTTAGGGAGACTAATCTCCATAACCGAACTTACCTACCCCTGCTTTATGTGATGGTTTAGGGCACAACTGGAGAATTTAGTTGATCTTTAAGAGTTATCCTTTAAGTTCAAGGTACACTTCACCCCCTTCCTGTACCATTATAGTCCATATTCTCTTTCAGCTTCTATCACTCTCAACTTTTCCTCCCTTTGTGGCCTACCCAAATCCTCATCTGCTACTCTTATCCAAGTTTAGCCTCTACCCCACCTTTTATATTTTTATATTGCAAGTTTTCATATGTTCAATCTTGTAGGGTGCTTTGCAAAAAAAGCATCAGGTACAGGTTTCTAAGCTCAAAAAAGTACCTTCCATTTTTTTTATATTTGTTAATATTTTATGTTTGTTTGTACTTAACCCCTGTATAGCTCTACAGAATATGTTGGCTTGTTACAAACAATCAGTAATAAAAATGTTGCCAGAGCATTAGCACAGCCCTATCAACTTTACAGTCTTTCCTGTGGTTTTGTTGCTTGATATATGCCGATCTGTGTTCCTGCACTATTATTACAAGAGCGCGCTCTCTGAAGGACTTTGACATATAACCTCGATTGCGTCTGAACATAACTCAGTAAAGGCTTTATTTTGATCAATGATGTGTTAGAGGAGCACGGCTTTACTTGCAAAGTATTATGTGGAAAGCTACAGATAAATAGTGTTATTGAGAATAAAGACATTACCACATTGTGCTCCATAATCATTAAAAGACTGGGCTCTCTTCTCTTTTTAATGAAAAAACGTTCATTTAATTGACTGCGGAATCCTCTCACAAAAGCTTCTTAGCTTTAGGTATTTCTAATACTTAATTAGTAGTTTGGAGAGGAATATAGTCTTTCCAAGCACTCCCGAACCTCAGAAATGTAATTACCTGTTAGTGTTAAAAGTATTATAAGGGCATGATCTGTATATATCATCAAGGGCTTCAAAAGAAAGGAAGCAGATAACATTCAGATTGAAAGTATTTGTGACTTCAAATTAACAGACTCAAGTAAATGCTGATCTATCAAATACTTAGACATGAGGTAAACAAACATTACTATCTGGTTTATTGTCAATGAGCGAATTTGTTACATTTACACTTTGATGTTGTTCGGTCCTTCAGTCATGTCCGACTCACCACATGGACGCAGCACGCCAGGCTCATCTGATTGTTTCTGGTTGTGTTTACCCATATGGTTTGATTGGCAAAGTTACTGGAGTGAGTTTCCAGTTCCTTCTCCTGTGGACTGTGATTTGTCTGACCTCTCGGCTATGACCTTGGGGGACCCTACATGGTTTAGCTCACATTTTCATTCTGGTACACAAGCCCCTTCACCATAGCAAGGCAGGGATCCAGAAGGGGACATTTATACTTCAGTTATATTAAAAATAAAAATTGTAGTTTAGCAAAATCATCAATTGTTTGTTATGTATGAAGTAAACTAACAACATTTGCAGCCAGGAAGTCTTTATTTATGCTTGTTCCTGAGGTATTCCATATTGTTGTCTTCCAGATGACTTGGATCAGGGGTGTGTTCAGTTCATTTTTAGTGTCTATTCATGAGTTGAAGGAAAAGAGGGAAGAAGGAGGGGGGTAATAAAGGCATATTTAAGTTTTATGCATTATGAATGCACCTGATAAAGGAGATTCAGGAGTGTATGAAAATAATCCAAAATAAACATTAATTAACTTACCCTAGAGTTGGCACATTTCTTCAGCATTTTTGGCAGTTGATTTTGAGAAGGAACTCTCCTGAAAAATACTAGCTAAACTAGCATAAAATTAATAAATCAGTTTGGCCAACCACAGGCAGATATAACATTGTTACAATCTCTGGGAAGTTTGTTTCTGCAAAGCATCATGGGATGTGTATTCCCACCACAATGAAGCAAGGAGGAGGTCAGTAATTGCTGATGTGGATTTCTGCATTGTTCTGCTGCTGGCTTGAAGATTAGTATAGGGTTAAAAGTCACACTTGAATGCAGTGTTTCTATTGGCTAGTACCAAGTGCCTATGTAAGCAGTTCTGGGAGGTGTGGAAACCAAATTTTATTTTTAAATAAAATAACTCTTCGTGTGTATAGAATGACTCCATGTAATGTGTGTGTCTGATATAAGCAGCAGGTGTTAGATTAGAGAGAGGGAAACACAGGGAAATTTAGATATACCTTTAAACGAGACGGGTTGATCTCTATGTTTAGATAAAGATACCATGTTAATTTAAAGCAAAGTTCATTGAAACGCTATATTTGTGTTAACATTAAAAAGGAAAATCAGTGTAGCTCCCAAAACATTTATGAGACATTGTAATGGGTAAAAAAATCTGCTTTTAAAAGTTTTTTATTATATTGAAACTAACAATAAAACAACACAAAAATGGATAAAAACATAGGGCCTCATTCAAATGCAAACTCACAGACTGCGTTGTATGTCTTTGGGATTGAAATTTGCAACAATTACAGAGCGATTCAATTGAACAAGCCCTCAATATACGGATCGAAAGCCGAAATCGTAAACCATGCAATCATAAGTAGCATTTCAGAGCGTTAACATAATTAATTAACCAAGACCGTGACTACCGATTTAGAAACAGCCAATAGTAAATGAGTCCGTCATCATGACATAAGTAAATCATGGAGGTTACATGTTTATCAATTAGCGTGTAGGGGTCGATATGTGATCAGATTCGCAATCCGGCAATGTACAAAATAATAAAAATGTATGCCGATACTGTTATAGTCCATGTGGGTGGCCTGATTTCTATTAGCTCCCTGTCTTAAAGTGCAGTATTGATTTTATACTTGCATTTACAGTGCTACGAACAGGTTATTAACCCCCTTGCAAGTCCTATCGGGTACCCATAGGATTTTCTTCTACATTTGACATCTAAGGGTGTGAAAACATTTGCGGGCTTGAGGAATTGTAGCAATTGAACAGCGATTTGTGATTTTAGCAATTATAATTTTTGCGGTCTTGAAAGATCAAAGGCTTAGATTAGTTGCAAGTTATGACCTTGACAACCACAGGAATTTTCAGCCTGTTACCCGTAGATCATTTGCAAAACTCGCGAAAAAACGGCAATTGAATAGCAAATTAGTTTACGGGCTACATTATGGTCTCCCGTAAGGTACAATAGCTCAACTGAATCGAGGCCATAGTGTTTAAAATGTGATAGGATGTTTTATCTAATGTCCAAGTAAACCCTCTTATGTGTGTTTGTATAGATAGTTTTACATTATAGAAAACACCAGGTTAAATACCAAGATTATTTGATCCTATTGAAGCCATGTTGCCTTTTTTGGTAACATTTTGTGCATTTGCGTTAGTACAGGTTTGTCCAGTTATGTCCTTTTTTTGAGCCACAGCCATGATGTAGGGTTTTGTACTAAAATACTACTTTACAGAAAGAGTAGTAAATAAATGGAACAGCCTTGCAGTTGAAGTAAAAGGATGAAACACAATGGAAGAATTTAAGCTACTGGGATATATATAAGTCCATCCTAAGGTTTAAATAAGCCATGATTATATGTTATAGGTAGATTGAATGGACAGACTAGAAGGACCGCTTTGGCTCTTGTCGTCAATCAAATCTATATTTCTATGTTCCAGTGTGTGACTCCAATATCCTCTGCTCCTATACACAGTGCTTGTCGGCCACATCAACTGATATGTGATATTCACAGGGGTGTAGGAACGAAAATAGTTCTGGGGGGATACAGCACACTTGATACACAGAACACTTACCAGCTTCTATACACATACATACACACAATGAGAAATCGAGGGGGATTTGTCCCCCTCATTGCCCCCTGTTCCTATACCCATGCATGGTTCTCCACCATTATCATTTATCTGATATATATATATATATATATATATATATATATTATATACTTAGATACATGTAAAAATACAAGAAGTGCTGACTTCTTGGAAGTCTGTAAATATACCTTGATCAGGCAGAATAGTTGTCGTGAAAATGTCAATGCTGCCAAAAATGTGTATATCTGTTAAGATGCATCCCTCTTGAAGTTCCTAACAACTTACTGAAACAGTTTCAGTTATTGATCAATATTTTATTTATAAAGGTAAAAATGCCTGTAACAAGAAAGAAATACTTAATCGACGTGTTAATAGAGGAGGGATTTGTTGTTGTTGTTTAGTCGCTCAGTCGCCCCCGATTCTCTGTGACTCTATGAACCACAGCACGCCAGGTGCATCTCTCAGTCACTGACCCTCTGAGCTCTATCAAGTTCATGTTCATTGCTTCAGTGACCTCATCTACCCATCTCTGCCTCTGCCGTCCCCTTCTACTTGTGCCTTTAATCTTTCCCAGCATCAGAGTCTTTTCTAGGGAATCCTGTCGTCTCATGATATGGCAAAAATATTTGATCTTCAGCGTCATGATCATAGCAGTTTGTCTTGTTTTCCTAATGTATTGATTTACTGGATCTTCTTGCAGTCCAAGGGACTCTAAGCAGTGTTCTCCAACACCACAAATCAAAGGCGTCAATCAGACTTCCTTATGGTCCAGCTCTCACATCCGTATGTTACTAGTGGGAACACCATAGTTCGAACTATGTGGACCTTTGTTGATAGTTTAATAGCTTTACTTTTTCCTTGCTTGTCCAAACCCAAGCTTGCCATAGCTTTCCTCCCCAGATGCAAACGTCTTTTAATTTCATGACTACAGTCACCATCTGCAGAAATCTTGGATCCAAGGAAAATAAAATCTGTCACTGCCTCCACTTTTTCCCCATCTATTTGCCAGGAAGTGAGATTGCAGTTTGCCATGATCTTCATCTTTTTAACATTGAGCAACAGGCCAACTTTTTCACTCTCTTTTTTACCCTCATCAATAAGTCCTTTAGTTCCTCCTCACTTTTAGCCATCAGAGCAGTATTATTAGCGTATTTGAGGTTGTTGATATTCCTACCAGCAATATTGATTCCGGCTTTGGATTCATCCAGTCCAGCCTTATACATGATATACTCTGCATATAAGTTGAATAAATAAGGTGACAATATATAGCCTTGTCGCACTCCTTTTCCGATCTTGAACCACTCTGTATTCCCATGTTCGGTTCTGACCATCTTGGTCGACATACAGATTCTTTAAGAGGAGAATAAGATGATCTGGTACTCCCATCTCTTTAAGGATATGCCACATTTTGTTGTAAAGCAGAAGTAAATGTTTTTTTTTTTTTTTTAACTCTCTTGCTATCTCTATTATCCAGTGGACATTCGCAACTTGATCTCTTGTGTCTCTTCCTCTTGCACATCTGGTAGTTCCCGGTCCAAATATTGTTGGAGCCGAGCTTGTAGAATCTTAAGCATTACCTTGCTGGCATGTAAAAAGAGTGCAATTGTTCCATAATTGGAGCACTCTTTGTCCCTGCCTTTTTTGGGATTGGGATGTAGACTGACCTTTTCCAGTCTATTGGCCATCATTGAGTTTTTCCAAATGTGTATAATATAGATGATTCAGCATTAATAATTAAAAATGGACTCAAATATTATTATTTTATTATTATGGTTTATTTGTAACGCTCCAATATATTCCGTAGCGCTATACATAAGTTACAGGCAATGACAAGTTCAAGATTCACACATTGCGATGAATGGAGGGCCCTGTCTTTGAGCTTGGAATCCGGTGTCCATAGGGAGAGAGTAGTGCTGAGCATGTTAGGGAGGAAGGTTATAGGCTGCTTTAAAGAGGTGCGTTTTTGTTGAAGTTTTGAAGGATTTAAGGCAGGAGGATAGTCTGGTGAAGCAAGGCAAGGAGTTCCAGAGAATAGGGGCAGCATGAGAAAAGTCCTGGAGGCGAGAGTGAGAGGAGGCGACAAGAGTGGTAGAAAGAAGAAGGTCGTTAGCAGATCAAAGAGGGCGTGTGGGGGAGTATTTGGAGATGAGAGCAGAGATGTATGGGGGTGTGCTGTTGTTGAGGGCTTTATAAGTTAGGGTTAAGATTTTAAATTGTATTCTGGAGGCTAAGGGAAGCCAGTGAAGTGATTGACAAAGAGGAGCTGACACTGAACGATGTGTACGGAAGATGAGTCTGGCGGAATCATTCATTATGGATTAAAGTGGGGAGAGGCGAGTGATGGGCAGGCCAACACGGAGCGAGTTGCAATAGTCAAGACGAGAAATGATGAGAGAGAGTATTAGAATCAGTAGTGTCTTGTGTAAGGTAATGGCATATTTTGGATATGTTTTTTAGATGGAAAATAAAGGATTTGGTTAGAGACTGTATGTGTGGGATGAAAGAGAGGACAGGGTCCAGTAGAACCCCGAGACAACGGGCTTGGGAGGTGGGAGTGATGATGGCATTGTTGACAGAGAGAGATGTGAGGAATTGAAGCTGTAGTAGAGGGTGGGAAGATTAAGAGTTCAGTCTTAGACATGTTGAGTTTCAGTCGGAGACGTGTGATAGAAGAGAGGGGGATAGATCTGGTGCTGAGAGGTAGATTTGGGTGTCATCTGCATAGAGATGGTACTGGAACCCAAAAGAGTTTATTAGGGTGCCGAGTGAGGATGTGTAGATGGAGAAAAGGAGGGGGATTAGGACGGATCCTTGGGGTACGCCAGTAGACAGGGGGTGAAGAGAAGAAGATGTGCCGGAGAAGTAGAGCAGTGTCTTGAATGCTGAGGGAGGAGAGAATGTGGAGTAGAAGCGGATGGTAAACTGTGTCAAAGGCAGCAGAGAGATCCAGAAGAAGCAATATGGAAAAGTAAGTTTAAAATTGACGGTGAGCAAGTCATGGTGACTTTTATGAGGGCTTTCTCAGTGGAGTGTTGGGGCCGAAAGCCAGATTAGAAGATGTCCGGAAGAGAGTTAGAGGAGATGAAACTGGTAAGGCGGTTATAGACGAGACGCTCCAGCAGTTTGGAAGCCAGGGGAAGTAGATTGATAGGGCGATAGTTAGATGCACCGTCAGAATCGGATGTGGGTTTATTGAGAGTGGGTGTAATTATGGCAAGTTTTAGAGATGATGGAAATGTGCACTTGTTTAGGGAAAGGTTGAAGATGTGTGTGGGAGCTGGGATTAGTGTAGTAGAGAGGGGAGGGATGAGCTGAGATGGAATTGGATCCAAAGGACAGGTAGTGAGGTGAGAGGATGATATTATCTGTTGCAGGGGTAAAGTAGTTCAAAGTGGCTGTTGGTTCGTTGAGAGGGTGGAGTGTGTGAGCAACGATGAGAGGAGAGTTCAGTGTGGATAGATTGAATTTTATGTGTAAAATGGTTGGCAAAGTCTTCACCCGTGAGACAGGAAGGGATGGGGGGAGGTGGTGGGCGGAGGAGAGTATTGAAAGTGGCAAACAGACATTTGGGGTTGGAGGGCAGAGTTGATATTAATGATGTGAAGTAATGCTGTTTGGCCAGGTTGAGGGCAGAGGAATAAGAACGTAGCATAAACTTGTAGTGAAGGAAATCTGCTGTGGAGCGTGATATCCTCTATAGTGTAGTGTAGTGTGCCATGGTTGTGGATGAGATTGAGGGCGTCTGGGTGTAGTTATGGGGGAAAGGGTGTCAAGGGTGGAAGAGAGAGTAGAGTTGTAGTGTGAGGTGGCAGTGGCAGGGCAGTTGAGGTTGGTGATAGTGCTGAGAAGAAGTTGGAGCACAGTGGAGAGCTGTGTAGGGTTGAGTTCTAGCAGGTTTCGGTGGGTTATTGTGGCTGGGGTTGAAGAAGAGTGATGGGAGGAAGATATGGTGAGGTTGAAGGTAAGGAGGTGATGGTCAGATAGAGGGAGAGGGTGGATGACTGGGTTGGAGTTATGGCTAATATTGGTGAAAATAAGATCAAGAGAGTGTCCAGCATGGTGAGTTGAAGAATCTGTAAGTTGTGAGAGGCCGAGGGAAGAGGTGAGTGCAAGTCGTTTGGCGGCTTCTGGGGAGGAGGGTGGGTGTCAATGGCAATGTTGAAGTCACCAAGTATCAGTGTGGGAATGGTAGAGGAAAGAAAGTGTGGGAGCAAGGCTGAAAAGTGATAGAGAAATTGAGAGGGAGTACCTGGGGAGCGAAAGATTAGTTTAATAGCTTTATAGTATGAGCTTCAAAATATAAAAATTGGAGGTATGGTACAGGGGGTATGAGGTGATATGTACAGCGAGAAGTAAGTAATACACCCACACCACTACCTTGTTTGTTCCCAGGTCTAGGTGTGTGACTGAGGGGATAACCACCATGCGAGAGTGCTGCAGGGGAGGCAGTGTCTGAAGAGGAGAGCCAGGTTTCATTGAGAGTCAGTAGATTGAGGGAGTTGGTAGTGACAGAAAGATAGATTGGAGGGTTTGTGACAAGTAATGGGTATCAAATTCTGGGGGTTTTGGGTGGTTGCTGCCCTTGGAGCAGAGCATGGCTGAAAGCAGGTAGAAATGATGGAGGGACCTGGGTTAGGGGATATGTCTCCATCAGCCAGGATAAGGAGGAGTGAGAGTGAGAGAATATGGGAGTGGGACTTACAGTGATGTTTCTGCTTATGAGTGTTGGGGAGGGGATGAGATTGTGATTGAAGGAGAGAGAGTAGCTCGTGGGAGCAGAGAAGAGGAGAGGAAAGCAAGGAAGGTGATGGTTATAGTATTGGGGGTGTGATGTGGATAGGCTGCAAATGAAAGTCTGAGAGAGAGGCAGTAGAAGATGATGATGAGAAAGAAGTGAAAGAGCATTTTCGACAGTGTGTAGGTGTAGGGAGTAGATGAGATAAAGGTGAAGAAGTAAAACAGAAAAAAGGAAAAAAAAATTGTTAGTGCCCGTGATGAGAGAGTAGCTGGGTTGTGTGTAATATATATATATATATATATTTGTATTATATGAATTAATTAATTTGAAGCAGGTGAAGCTGAGTGAGCAGGTGTAAGTCAGGTGGGTATCTATAAGTTGAGACAACACAAGGGTGGGTGGGAGTGGGGCAGGGAGGGAGGGCAGAGAAAGCAGTGTGAGCAAAAGCCAGAACAGACATTTCAAGATGGTTGCTGTAGGCTTGTAGCAGTGTGAGCAAAAGCCAGAGGAGAAATTTCAAGATGGTTGCTGGAGGCGACATTCAATTCAATCTAATTGCAGGATTCTTCACCTTAGTTTCAATTCTTCAAGAAAGCACTTAATAATTTTACAATATAATATGCTATAAATGTAGAAGAACATGGGAGTTAGCACCATTCCCAAGTCCAGCAACATCAATAGATATGTTAGAGAAAGTACTTCACATTCCTCAAAAGAGTAACTGGGAAATGCAGTAATTAACTCTAATTACAATATTAAAGACTCTATGCTTAAAACATGAAGGAACATACTTAATATCTAAATACTATAACTTTTTCCGTTCAAGAATTGATCATGGTAAAACCAGTAAAATGAGAGAGTGGGAAAGAGACTTGCTTCGAACCATATAGGTTTTACAAAAACGGCATTGGGTTCCTGCTAAGCTCGCAAAAAACAGAACAAAGTAAAGAGCTAGACAAGTGTTGGAGAGAATGTGGAGGAAATGGTTCCTATAAACATAGTTGGTGGGATTACTGTAAAATTAAAATGTTTTGGACTGATATTATTTCATACCAGTGACTAGCCTGTCAAAAATGACATCACATATTATATTTATCTAACTACAAGACGTCGTTACGCTGTTTGCATGGTGAGTACGACTTAGCGATGAGCGCAACAGGCGCTCATAGCCGGCGAGACTTGCATAGCAAGGCGAGCGGTTAAACTCGGAGTACTTAGGCAATGAAGGCACTCATTGCTGGTGAGCCTCGCATAGCGAGGCGAGCCGTTAATCTCGGAGCACTTTGCAGGACATAGAAAAAAAAAATACAAGATGCGGGACTTAGAAAAAATGTATAACATTACGACTATACAATGCCGCTTTACACAATAAATCAGCGGCTTCACCTCGCGCACGCAGCCTATTTAGAATGCACACTTCAAACATTCATTACACTTTATAAGCAGGGCACTAACACTCACATTGTATATTGTATGCAGGCGCAAAATACAAACAGATTGTTAGCTCTTCAGCCTATTGCTCGGTGCATATATCAATTATAAATAATGAAAGTATATTCATTTATTGCAGAAATAATTAATTATTACTTCATTAATTAATTGAATAAATCATTAATTATTACTTAACTACATATACATAGAAATATATATCTCTCTCAGAGGACCGAAAGTACACGACATGAGAGGCTCGCAATGAGCGCCAAAGACGCTCATTGTGAGGCATGCGATGAGCACCAAAGGCGCACAGCGCAAGCCTCGCAATGAGCGCCGAAGGTCCTCACAGTACAAACGGTTTCAATTATGTCTCAAACTGCATTCCCATAGCTTCAAATTTTATTGACCATCATTTTATGACGGGCAAGTCGCTACTGATATTATATTGTATTAAATATTGTGTGTTCTGTCTCTTTGTGAGCCCTCTCTCTGTTTACCCTTTCTCTCTCTGCGCCCTCTCTCTGTATACCCTCTCTAACTCTATGTGCCCTCTCCCTCTCTCTGTGCTAATTTTCTCTCTCCATGTGCACCCTCTCTCTCCTTCTATCACTCTCCCTCCTTATATCTCTCCCTCTCTCTATCTCTCTCCCTTCTTATCTCCCTCCTTTCTCTCTCCCTCCTTTCTCTCACTCTCATTCTCGCTCTCTCTCTCCTTCTCAAGCTCTCTCCCTCCCTCTCACGCTCTCTCCCTCCCTCTCACGCTCTCTCCCTCCCTCTCATTCTCACACTCTCTCCCCCCTCCTTCCTTCTCTCTCCTTCCCTCCTTCTCTCTCCGTCCCTATTGTTCTCTCCCTCCTTCTCCATATTTTCGCTGTTGGTTATTAAGGATCTAGCCTGGGCCTCTTCAATTGTGGAGAAACAAGGGCTGACTACGAGCAACCTCTGCAGCTTTGCTGAGCAGTGCCAGCCTCGCAATGCGAGGGTCACATGCACAACTCGCAATTCTCTCTCTCTCCCACCTTCTCTC
Source organism: Discoglossus pictus (assembly GCA_027410445.1). NCBI lineage: Eukaryota > Metazoa > Chordata > Amphibia > Anura > Alytidae > Discoglossus > Discoglossus pictus. Next base: position 54,524,714 of record CM050175.1, read on the forward strand.
TCCCCCCCCCCTCTCTCCATCCTTCTCTCCCTCCTTCTCTCTCTCCCTCTCCTTTTCTTTCTCTCTCCTTCTCACTCTCTCCTTCCCTCCTTCTCTCTCCCTTCGCTGCGCAAAACGAGCCTCGCAATGTGTGCCATGCATACGAAACTCACAATTTTGCAAGCGTTACACACACACAACTATATTAGTGATTTTTCTGGCAGGATTGAATCTTAAAGTAAAAAAGCATTCACTATTCAAATTACCACTGTTGCAAAATGATTAATGTCCACTAAGTGGAAACAAAAAACTTACCATCTTTGATTGAAATTATTGAAATTATAAATAGGAATCAACAATTTAAGAGAGACTTTCACGATTTAGATGAAGTAGAAACAAGGTAAAATTGAAATTATGGGATAAATATATAAAATACAATTGTAAACAATATTTGACTTCTCGCTTCACTTTTGTACTGTTGTACGTGTAGTTTGTTTTCTTTTCTTTACGTATGATGGTGACTATTAAGTTACCTTCTGTACAGACAAAATGAATATAAAATTGAATGGTTATCCCCCTTCACTTCAACGTTTGACCTTTTGTAAAAATCTTTGTTAATGGAATTAGTCTAATCGTACGTTTGAATCTTTGTGCTGTTTATACATTTTTATAATGAATAAATAATTTATTTTTAAAAAATGGAACATCCTTGCAGTGGAAGTAGAAGGATGAAAAACAATGGAAATAAATATAAGGCCATCCTGAGGTTTATTAAGAGTTGAATATCTATGCATAATAAGTAGAAATAAGTATATAAGAAAATAGTAATTGCAAACCTTAGTAATTGAAAACCTAAGGAGTTAATTCTGAAGAATCATTAGTTCAGTACTTTTACTTCATTGTTTTTTGCAAACTTGATTCTTAGAAGACACAAGAATACAATTGAACAGATTGTGTATATTTGAGTAGAGATAAAACATTATTGGGTCAAATGTGAAGATGTGTAAGACTTGTGTTTGTATAACAAGAAGGAAGTTACTAATTAACTAGTATTGTGTATAGAAGCTAGTAGAAGTTACTGAATAACTAGTATTGGGTATAGAATCCAGTATAAGTTACTCAATAACTAGTAGTGGGTATAGAATTTAGTAGAAGTTACTGAATAACTAGTATTGGGTATAGAACCTAGTAGAAGTTACTGACTAACTAGTATTGTGTATAGAATTTAGTAGAAGTTACTGACTAACTAGTATTGTGTATAGAATCTATTAGAAGTTACTGAATAACTAGTATTGGGTATAGAATCTAGTAGAAGTTTACTGAATAACTAGTATTGGGTATATAATTTAGTAGAAGTTACTGAATAATTTCTATTGTGTATAAAACCTAGTAGAAGTTACTGAATAACTAGTATTGTGTACAGAATCTAGTAGACGTTTACTGAATAACTAGTATTGTGTATAGAACCTAGTAGAAGTTACTGAATAACTAGTATTGGGTATAGAATCTAGTAGAAGTTACTGAAAAAAATAGTATTGGGTATAGAATCCAGTATAAGTTTACTGAATAACTAGTATTGGGTATAGAATTTAGTAGAAGTTACTGAATAATTTCTATTGTGTATAAAACCTAGTAGAAGTTACTGAATAACTAGTATTGTGTACAGAATCTAGTAGAAGTTACTAATTAACTAGTATTGTGTATAGAAGGTAGTAGAAGTTACTGAATAACTAGTATTGGGTATAGAATCCAGTATAAGTTACTTAATAACTAGTATTGGGTATAGAATTTAGTAGAAGTTACTGAATAACTAGTATTGGGTATAGAATCTAGTAGAAGTTACTGAATAATTTATATTGTGTATAAAACCTAGTAGAAGTTACTGAATAACTAGTATTGTGTACAGAATCTAGTAGACGTTTACTGAATAACTAGTATTGTGTATAGAACCTAGTAGAAGTTACTGAATAATTAGTATTGGGTATAGAATCTAGTAGAAGTTACTGAAAAAATAGTATTGGGTATAGAATCCAGTATAAGTTTACTGAATAACTAGTATTGGGTATAGAATTTAGTAGAAGTTACTGAATAATTTCTATTGTGAATAAAACCTAGTAGAAGTTACTGAATAACTAGTATTGTGTACAGAATCTAGTAGAAGTTACCAATTAACTAGTATTGTGTATAAAAGCTAGTAGAAGTTACTGAATAACTAGTATTGGGTATAGAATCCAGTAGAAGTTACTCAATAACTAGTATTGGGTATAGAATTTAGTAGAAGTTACTGAATAACTAGTATTTGGTATAGAACCTAGTAGAAGTTACTGAATAATTTATATTGTGTATAAAACCTAGTAGAAGTTACTGAATAACTAGTATTGTGTACAGAATCTAGTAGACGTTTACTGAATAACTAGTATTGTGTATAGAACCTAGTAGAAGTTACTGAATAACTAGTATTGGGTATAGAATCTAGTAGAAGTTACTGAAAAAAATAGTATTGGGTATAGAATCCAGTATAAGTTTACTGAATAACTAGTATTGGGTATAGAATTTAGTAGAAGTTACTGAATAATTTCTTTTGTGTATAGAACCTAGTAGAAGTTACTGAATAACTAGTATTGTGTACAGAATCTACTAGACGTTTACTGAATAACTAGTATTGTGTATAGAACCTAGTAAAAGGTACTGAATAACTAGTATTGAGTATAGAATCTAGTAGAAGTTACTGAATAACTAGTATTGAGTATAGAACCTAGTAGAAGTTACTGAATAACTAGTATTGGGTATAGAATCTAGTAGAAGTTACTGAAAAAAATAGTATTGGGTATAGAATCCAGTAGAAGTTTACTGAATAACTAGTATTGGGTATAGAATTTAGTAGAAGTTACTGAATAATTTCTATTGTGTATAAAACCTAGTAGAAGTTACTGAATAACTAGTATTGTGTACATAATCTAGTAGACGTTTACTGAATAACTAGTATTGTGTATAGAACCTAGTAAAAGGTACTGAATAACTAGTATTGAGTATAGAATCTAGTATAAGTTACTGAATAACTAGTATTGAGTATAGAACCTAGTAGAAGTTACTGAATAACTAGTATTGGGTATAGAACCTAGTAGAAGTTACTGAATAACTAGTATTGAGTAAAGAATCTAGTATAAGTTACTGAATAACTAGTATTGTGTATAGAACCTAGTAGAAGTTACTGAATAACTAGTATTGGGTATAGAATCTAGTAGAAGTTACTGAATAACTAGTATTGTGTACAGAATCAGGTAGAAGTTACTGAATAACTAGTATTGTGTACATAATCTAGTAGAACACTGAATAACTAGTATTGTGTATATAATCTAGTATAAGTTTACTGAATAACAAGTATTGTGTATAGAACCTAGTAAAAGGTACTGAATAACTAGTATTGAGTAAAGAATCTAGTAGAAGTTACTGAATAACTAGTATTGAGTATAGAACCTAGTAGAAGTTACTGAATAACTAGTATTGGGTATAGAACCTAGTAGAAGTTACTGAATAACTAGTATTGAGAATAGAATCTAGTAGAAGTTACTGAATAACTAGTATTGTGTATAGAACCTAGTAGAAGTTACTGAATAACTAGTATTGGGTATAGAATCTAGTAGAAGTTACTGAATAACTAGTATTGTGTACAGAATCAGGTAGAAGTTACTGAATAACTAGTATTGTGTACATAATCTAGTAGAAGTTCACTGAATAACTAGTATTGTGTATATAATCTAGTATAAGTTTACTGAATAACTAGTATTGTGTATAGAACCTAGTAAAAGGTACTGAATAACTAGTATTGAGTATAGAATCTAGTAGAAGTTACTGAATAACTAGTATTGAGTATAGAACCTAGTAGAAGTTACTGAATAACTAGTATTGGGTATAGAACCTAGTAGAAGTTACTGAATAACTAGTATTGAGTATAGAATCTAGTAGAAGTTACTGAATAACTAGTATTGTGTATAGAACCTAGTAGAAGTTACTGAATACCTAGTATTGGGTATAGAATCTAGTAGAAGTTACTGAATAACTAGTATTGTGTACAGAATCAGGTAGAAGTTACTGAATAACTAGTATTGTGTACATAATCTAGTAGAAGTTCACTGAATAACTAGTATTGTGTATATAATCTAGTATAAGTTTACTGAATAACTAGTATTGTGTATAGAACCTAGTAGAAATGACTGAAATACTAGTATTGTGTACATAATCTAGTAGAAGTTTACTGAATAACTAGTATTGGGTATATAATCTAGTAGAGGTTACCGAATAACTAGTATTGTGTACAGAATCTAGTATAAGTTTACTGAAAAACTAGTATTGGGTATAGAACCTAGTAGAAATGATTGAATAACTAGTATTGTGTATAGAACCTAGTTACTGAATAACTAGTATTGTGTACAGAATCTAGTAGAAGTGTACTGAACAACTAGTATTGGGTATAGAACCTAGTAAAAATTATTGAATAGCTAGTATTGGGTATAGAACCTAGTAGAAGTTACTGAATAACTAGTCTTGTGTACAGAATCTGGTAGAAGTTACTGAATAACTAGTATTGGGTATAGAATCTAGTAGAAGTTACTGAATAACAAGTATTGTGTACAGAATCTAGTAGAAGTTTACTAAATAACCAAAATAGTTTGAGAAACCTTGTAATAATACCCTGCTGAGTCTCACAAGAAGGAGTTTACTGATTTGCCAGCATTATTTACAAAACCTTGTAAAAACTGTATAAAATGGTAGTGAGTGGAAGAGTTCTTCAGTTTAACTACAGACTTGCTGTTACTCTGTCTGTTCACCTCCAAGCTTGTATTAAACCGAAAATACAGAGTTTTTGTGTCCTATCTTATTCTGCCTAGGGCGATTCAGTGAAAGTGTTTTTCTTCAACAGTTTAAGCAATTTTTGGTTCTTATCTGCCATCAAATCTATATTTCTATGTTCCATTGTGTGACACTGATATCCTCTGCTCCTATACAGAGTGTTCACCTCATCACCTGATATGTTATATGCAGCTGTGTGATATAATATTATATACTTAGATAAGTAACACCTAGATTGAGCACCTCTAATGTTGTTGTTGATTATTCAAATGACCCTTATGGGTTTTGTCACTCTAAGGGTGATAGGGGACTCCAGATCATGGACTCCTTGCTCGCTGTGCCTTAAGGAGTTCAGCTACACCTCACATGTGAGGCCCAAAAGAAGCTGAAATGTATGTCAGGGGCTTGCTGTTCCTCCTGTCCAGGGTAGAATTGCCTGGCATTTTGGGTCTGGATCACTCTTTTTCATGAGACTAAACTGATACTACAGGATATCACTCTCTGTGAAGGCCACATTTGTCGAAAAGAGGCTGATATCTGAGTAGGTAACTAGACCTATAAAACAAAGCTGACTTTGTTGTTGTCAAAGCAATGTTACCACAGTCCTTAGTTAATCCTTTAGTCAATCTAAGTGGTAACTGGTTGTTGCAGCTCTTGGTTCCTCTGTTACAACATGATGCTGCTAGCATTGACATTAACAAGGAGATTCCAGAAGAAGCCCTATAGTTGTTGAAACATGTTACAAACATTGCTACAAATTGTTAATTATGTCTCCTTTAAAACACCAACACTAACATCATCACGTTGTGCTTCCACATGATGTGCCATTGCAGTGGGAACAGATAACTGTAGCTACCAGCTACCAACTGGATGGACTAAAGGATTTCCTAAGGATCGTGGTAACTTTGCTTGAAGAAAAGATTATTTTTAACATCAAATGAGAAGCTTCAAGTCCAATCCAGCTCATTTTAATATATATGTCTACATAAATGTATTCTACCTATATTATTATAAGACTCCAATATCTTCTTATGATATTATTTCCAATCTGATTATTAATGTACCTTAAATAAATGATATGACAAGTTGTTTTCCCGGTTGAAAGACAAGAGTAGGAGAAACTGGATTAAATGCCCAGTAAGGGTCATACACAAAAAGCAATATTAACCAATTATGACAGAGTGATTAGGGTGTCAAGTTCAATTTGTAGAGACAGCTTTCTATCAATAAAACATGTGCTGGATGTGACATGACAGGCTGTGGGCTGGATTATGTCGCTAACGTAACTGAGGCTGAGATAAGCCTTAAAACCTCAGTAAGACATTTAACCTTGGGGACAATTCAACCAATATATTGTGGTATATCAAGCTTAAAAAAACTGTCAAGCAGAAATTTCAGCTGGTTCTCTGCAAATATATAAGTAAGCCTCAGCAAATTATATATATTTGAATACCTTAAAAGTATAAAATACAGGTTTTTAACTCAAAAGATGAATGGAAGTCAAGGGGGTAGGAACTGGGGGGATAAGGGGGACAAAACCCCACACACTCACAGAGTGTTTAATGTTTAGAGAAGCATTTGTGTGGTATTTGTATACTATATGCACCCGTGGAAGTGGTAGATAATTGAGCTTGAAAGCTATTTAATTTAAGCATTAATTACTTAAAAAGATCATGCCATCCAGACAGTAACTTTAATGTGATCAATTACTCTCACAATTGGGGTCGATAAGCAGGAAGAACATTCCCAGTTGGTATAAATAATAATAACAGATGTGTTAATACATATAAGACACTGTGCTTATTCTAATTTAACTAACTAGGCATGATTTCTTACTTGTAACCCCCCTGTGAGAAATGAATCACCTTACAATAAATTACTGGCAAATAATATTTTCAAATAATTATACCTAAAACTCATAACTTTCAAACTCAATTACCTAACACTTAGACTACATTTTTCTGAAAACAAAAACTGTGGATATTTTATATATTACATAGTTAAATAGTTACATAGTATATGAGGTTAAAATAAATACTTTTAGTACATCAAGTTCAACCTTCTGATCTGCAACATCTGATCTAGAGGAAGCAAACAGAAAAAAAACAAGTGAAACATTGGCAATCATCTGAAAAGGGAAAAAAAAACCTTCCTGACCCCAGATACAAGAGATCAGATTTCTTCCTGGATCAATACTATCAATCTAATTTTCCAGGATAACTCTGAATTCTCTTTTTCATTAAAAATATATCCAATCTTTTTTAAAAGTTATCTGTCAAATCCTCTGTCACCACCTCCTTTGGCAGATAATTCCACAGATTAACCAATCTTACTGTGAAGAACCCTTTTCTTTCTTTAAGGGGAAATCTTTTTACTTCTAGTCTCAAAGGATGTCCTCTTGTCAGTTGAAAACCTTTTGGCACAAAAAGTTCCCTTGACAAAGCCTTGTATTGACCTGGATATATTTATATAAGGTAATCATAGTACTAGTAAGAGCAAGAGGGTTAAACACCTATTTGTAGGCTTTTTACGGGCTTCTATAATTGTTCATGATAGCAATGCTAGCTATGGAAGCATGGTTTACCGTTTTGGCTTTTGGCCATGTAGTTGCGGACTTGTTCAACTTAATCACTCTGTAACTGCTGCAAATTTCAAGCCTGCAGACCTACAGTCTGTATGAAGGCAACTGCAGGCATGATATTTAATGAGACCCTTTATTTTTATATATATATATATATATATATATACACACACACAAAAAAAACTAGCTGGGTACTATCTGTATCTAAGTGTTACACAGCCAGGAAGACGGTGACATGCTGTGTGTTAGAAGATTTGTTGTTGTTGTTCAGTCCTTCAGTCATGTCCGACTCTTGGTGACCATATCTACCTACATACATATTTCATGTGCAGACATAGTTTGCATATAGCATTATAAGTCATGTGTGTGGTTAGGGGACACTAGGAGCATGATTCAATTGAGCAATCGTAAGTTACTGGAGCCCGTAAGTGAGACCATCAGTTAATTCGCTATTCAATTGGTGTCTTTTTGCGGGCTCCTAATGGTTTAAGTATTACGGGCATGAAAACTTTGTGGTTGCTAAACCCGGAACTTACAGCCTCCCGAAGCTTTTGATCTTTCCCGTCCACAAGAGTTCCGATCACTAAAATCGCAAATCACTATTCAATTGCTACAATTTTCCAACCTGCAAATGGTTTCACACCCGTAAGTGGCAAATGTAGAAAATCCTACAAGTGCTAGAAAGGACTCGCAAGGGGGTTTAACCCCTGTCCGTAGCACTGTAAATGCAAATAAAAAATTCAATACTGCACTGTAAATGTTGGGGAAAGCGATGAAAGACATTAGAATTAATTGCTCAACAGTCTCAAGCTCGCAAATCAACAATAAAAAATGAATTTGTTTATGTTTCATTTCGGGGTTATATCGATCTCGTGAATTAATGAGTTAATATATATCAGGCCACCCATATGGACTAGAACAGTATTGGCATTCACTTTTATTATTTTATATTTTGCGGTTTTGCGAGTCTGATCGGACCCCTAACTGCTAATTGATTGACATGTGACCACCATCTTAGACTGACGTAATGATGATGGTCTAATTTTCTATTGGCTATTTCGAAGTGGGTGGTTACGGCCTTGCCAAACTGATCATATTCCCGCTTTCGACCCGTAACTTGCAGGCTTGTTCAATTGAATAGCACCAGGATTGTGTCAGACTGCGAGCCCCTCAGCAGGGCCGCAGACATTCTGGCTATACTTCAAATTGAATTGGGCTCTAGGGAATCTTTGCAAGTTTGGCCCTGTTGATAGTGTCTAGACTTTTCTAACATTCTTCAAGAAGTCATGCAGATATTTTATTCATCTGTAATCTCTCAAGGGGTTACTGGGATTTATTCATCAAGTGACTTATTTCATGATAAATAATCATTCAGCCTGTAACGGATCTACTGGCACCCCGACCGGGTACCTCCGTTGATGGACGCGTCCTAGTTTGTGTCAAGGCCTACAAGCACCGCACCGGACACCACACTACCACAGACTCCACAATCGCCGTAGCTTAAAGCTCCCAGGGAGTATGCAGCGCATAGCAATCCCCAGAGTGATATAGCGATCCCCTCCAATAACAAGACGAGGCTACGTTCTGAAGGGTCAAGTAGAACTATTCTTTAATGACAGGGGATCTCCTTTTATGCAATGGTGCCCTCTGAAGGGCTACACCCACATAATTATCACAGCCAATTAGATACATGGTTCAACCCCCACGTCTCCTCCCCTCAGATAACAGGTAACACAACTAAAACAGACACAATTTTAACCACATTCTGGATGTACCCCAAAAACAGGGGGTACACCTTTAAGTCCAGCACCGTTCAATAGCTCTCACCCAGGGGAACAACATATTAAAAAATGGCATGAATCAGACCAGGGGTTCAAAAGTTAGTAAAAGTATCTTACTGGCAGCATGGCAATCCACATCCCCCATAGTTGGCCACACAATACACATAGAGGGACAATAGGTGTGGTCACCCCTCCCTGAGGCTCCCTGGCAACTTTTATATAATCAGACATTGATTAAATCAGCCTTCTTTGTTCTTATCTGAGAATGAAAACACTTTATACAATCGACTCCCTTATCTCTGGAGTCTCTGTAATAGGATTATCTATTAGCCTAGGTCTGCAAAAGTCTGGGCTAATATTCTGCAGAGCATAAACCAACATACACATAATATAACAGTAGGATCATATTTTAACCAAGAATTAAATAGCCATAAAACAGGGTAAAACAGTGATGGGTTCCGTTACAGCTGGGGTCTGAGCGCACAAAACTACCGAATAGCGCTCAGATCCTCTTCACACAGTTCAATTGCCATGGAGCTAAAGTCTTTCCCATAGTCTTTCATTATATGAATGGGCTCCATGGCATATCTATCTGTGGTATCATTGTTCACACAGGGCAAGTACCGAATGACCCCCCTGTATGTAAAGGGCCAGAATGAGTGACATACACTCTGGTATGGCCGAATACTGTGTTTAAAGGGCAATATGTCCCCGGGCCATAGTCGCAGGGCAGGAGGCTGGCAAACAGTCCTCTCCCAAGACAAAGTGGCGAAGGGCACTTCGTCACACAGCCCTTTTTAAGGACTGGGCCATATGAAGCAATTGACAAGAAAGTGTAAGAAGGGTAGACGTTTAATAGATCTGAGCCAGAAACCACATGAATAAGGCATAGGGAAGCCAAAGTGCTAACTTGGACGTGGACAAGGGCATAGACAAGTAGGATCTAAAGTAGGAAAACGTAAGGAAGTCAGGATAACTTACCTTCCCTCTCCAGCAATGAGAGTGACCTTTCGGGCAAGAAAAGTGGTTACGAGGAGATAGCAGCTGAGGGCCCCACCCGTGGAAGAGGCAGGGCAAGAGAGGGACCCAAGCACAAATATATATACTAGCGAATTGCCCATCAAAAAATGACGGCAATGAAATTGTAAGTGAGCTAATGCTATTTGGTGTATAATAATAAAATAACTAATAGATTAATAAAGTAATATACTTTACCTATTTTGAAGTAATATATGCAGGAAGCATTGTTTTGAAGAGCTGGCAATCTGTTTTCATGTTGCTGCAGGATCAGTGCTGTGGAGCTGCTGTGTAAGGGTCATGAATGTGTGCAGTGTAATAGTGTGCATGTGCAAGACAAAACCGTTAGCGTAGCTGTGTACTTCCGCATTGTATAAGTTATTGTTCTAAAATGGCGGCTAATGTGTGGTATGCGACTGTAGCGGAATATCCGTAGATGTTTAGTGGTGTTTTGCGTGTTTCTGGTGGTGTTTTGCGTGTTTAGAGTCCTGTAGCCTCGTTTTCGTTTTGTTTGGCGGCTATTTTTTCTCTCGCTTAGAGAATTTTTTAGTGTCTAAACTCTTTTATTTTTGAGGGCCGCGGGCTCGCTACGTGAGCCCGCAAGCGTTAGCAACAACTCGTATGCTCACAACTATATATGTGATATATATATAGTATATATATATATATATATCTATATACAGTATATATATATATATATATATATATATATATATATATATATTTCAAGCTTACTGGCTCTCATCAGCATGGAAAGGGATCTCAGCTTGAGCTGTGTATCTTATGAGTAGGTAGTTCACCACAACAATCATTTATAATATGGTGGGCAAAAGAGCGATAGAAGCCCTCCACCATAAAGTAGTACAGTAAATAAATAGTACATTTGTACATATATTTTTTTGGCGCCCATGCCCATGACTACTACTGTCCGTTTAATACAGACATTATAGTAGTACACAGGGAATGCTTCACTTTTTTTGCCAGGGGTGTAAGACTGTCTAGACTTGGAAAAAATTACATCTCTGTACGTGAAAATCTCAGTTTATCGGTATTGTTATGGTTTTACTTTGCCTTTTTCTGAATCGTATTAGAAATAAAAATGTGCAGTTTCATGACAGACAATTAAAGCAACAAAACGTATGTTTGGTGAGTCTCATAACCCAACTCTGCAAGACCTGGGGAGGTGCATAAAAATAATGACTTTGATGTTAAAATGATCCCCTACGTAGACAGACAATATTCATGGAGAAGAGATATCCTTCAGCAGAGTCTGAATCACCCACATGAAGTGTCTAACCTTGCACGTAGCCATCACCTTGAGATGTTTGTGGTGTAGGAGGCCGTCAGCAGCATGAAAAGCTGTTTTCACATTATCACTCTGGCTCAGAGAAGATTTTCCAGTGTGTACAGATCTCTGGGAAGGACTTATGTCTAGAATAGCATGGCCAATGCCTCAGGAGTCAAATTTAGGAGAGTGGTGTGGTCCTCAAAATGTGGACCAAAACTTGACCACAAACTAATTTTGATGCTTTTGTATATTTTATTATATTATATATATATATATATATATATAATATATATTATATATATATTTATATATATATAGAGAGAGAGAGAGAGAGAGAGAGAGAGAGAGAGAGAGAGAGAGAGAGCAAATAAATAGTACATCTTTGTTCACATTTGTCCTAAACAAGTTAAAAAAAAACTGCTCCCAGCTCAGAATTCCAAGAAAAACAGTTATTACACTGCATTCTGGGAAGTTGAACTGGGACTTGCAAATGTGCCCACAAATTCTTCGCTCTTAAACCCTTAGCCATTATCAAATATGGCTTCCTTTAAGCTTATGCATGCTGTATTACACAGCTTTCATGCAAAGCCAAGGTTGGAATAAACACAGGCTGAGTATCCTATCCATGTACAGCTGTTTCAAGCTTAATGGCTATCATCAGCATGGAGCGGCGGATCTCAGGCTGTGTTGTGGAAATTATGAGTAGGTAGTTCACCCACAACAATAATTTATAATATGGTGGGCAAATGAGCGATAGAAGCCTCCACCGTACAGTAATACAGTAAATAAATAGTACATCTGTGTTCACATTTGAATGTCTAAAACAAGTTAAAATACCAGCTCAGAGTTCCGAGAATAAAAGGTATTACACTGTGTTCTGGGAAGTTGAGCCGGGACATGCAAATGTGCCCACAAATGCCTTGCTCTTCAATCCGTAGCCATTGTCAAACATGGCTTCCTTTAAGCTTATGCATGCTGTATTACACAGCTTTAATGCAAAGCCAAGGTTGGATTAAACACAAACTGAGTATCCAATCCATGTACAGCTGTTTCAAGCTTAACAGTTGTGCTCAAATGTTTGCATGTACCCTTGGTGAATTGGGTAATACATATACCATTTTTAAAGAAAGAAATTAGTGAGCCGGCGCAAAAATACATTTATTTTATTTCTTATGGGATTCATATTCAACTGTTGGTATAACAGGGATGGCACAAACATAAAACAAAACATGACAACAAAGAAAAAAATAAATGACCCTGTTCAAAAGTTTGCATAACCCTTGATTCTTATTACTGTGTATTTCCCCCCTTTAGCATCAATGACAGCGGTGCAGTCTTTTGTAATAGTTGGCTCTGAGGCCTCTAATTCTTGCTGGTGGTATAGCTGCCCATTCGTCTTGGCAAAATGCCTCCAGGTCATGCAAAGTCTTTGGTCGTCTTGCATGAACCGCACATTTGAGATCCCCCCAGAGTGGCTCGATGATATTAAGGTCAGGAGACTGTGATGGCCACTCCACAACCTTCACCTATTTTCTGCTGTAACTACTGGAGGGTCAACTTGTCCTTGTCCTTAAGGGTCATTATCATGCTGGAAAGTACATGAGCGTCCCATGAGCATAACATTGCTGCATTCATCTTGCCATCAATTTTCACAAGATTCCCCGTGCCTTTAGAGCTCACACACCCACAAAACATCAGTGAGCCACCACCATGCTTCACAGTGGGGATGGTATTCTTTTCACTATAGGCCTTGTTGATCCCTCTCCAAACATAGCGCTTATGGTTGTGACCCATAAAGCTTTATTTTGGTCTTGTCACTCCATATTACCAGTGTGCCAGAAGCTGTGAGGCGTGTCCAAGGTGTTGTCGGGCATATTGTAACCAGGCTTTTTTGTGGCATTGGTGCAGTAAAGTCTTCTTTCTGGCAACTCCACCATGCAGCTCATTTTTGTTCAAGTATCATCTTATTGTGCTCCTTGAAACAACCACACCGTCTTTATCCAGAGCAGCCTGTATTTCTCCTGAGGTTACCCTTTGGGTTTTCCTCTTTGTATTCCGAACAATTCTTCTGCCAGTTGTGGCTGAAATGTTTATTGGTCTACCCTGACCTTGCCTGTTATCAAGTGATCCCCGAATTTTTCCACTTCTTAATAAGTGATTAAACAGTACTGACTGGTGAGTCGTTGAGGCATAGAAGCCTTCAGTACTGACTGGTGAGCCTTGCAAAGTGAGGAGAGCCGTTGAGGCAAAATTAGCGCCAAAGGTGCTCTTGCAAGCCTTGCCGAAGCGAGGCGAGCAATTGAGGCATTGAAGCCACGCGGGACTTAGCCTGCAAGCAGTTAAGAACTGACGGGGACTTACTTATGCTGCAAGCAGATAAGGAAAGCAGGACTTAGAAAAAAAAATCTGACCTTGGAATTTCGGGGACACAAAAAAAACGACCTCGCAAAAATACAAATTTAACGTCCGAAACGCGGAAATCGAATAACAAGAAAATAAAATAAAAACACACTCACACACAGCATGGGGGGTACACCAGGACGCCTGGGAGTGAGGTTGCACACGCAAAAATTTGCCTAAGTCCGGTGATGTTTCAATGCCTCAACGGCTCTCCTCACTTTGCAAGGCTTGCAGGAGCGCCTTTCCCGCGCTAATTTCAGTACAAGTCCCGCGTGACTTCAATGCTCGCAGAACGCCTAAGTGCCCCAAGCTCAGAAGGCTTCTATGCCTCAAATTTGCTGAGTTACTGCATTGAAAAATAGGCTAAGCAAAAAAAAAAATGACGGACGAAAAAAATGAAAACATGGCTAAAGGAAACAGAAGCGCGCAAATCACCGCCAGACAAGTACTAGTTAGCCAGGAACGAAGGAGATACAAAATATACATTACCAACGGACAGAAAATGCCAGCGAGCCAAGTAACACATAGAAAAAAAGCCGCCAGTTTACAACACTAACTTGCAACTAATAACATTACGATTCTAAAATGGCGTTTTACCCGCCTAAAGAAACGTTTTGCCCTCGTGCAAGTCAGCTTACACTGCACACTTGACACATTGTTGACACTTTCTCCTGAGGGGATCAACACTCCAACTGTAACATTGTATGCTGCAGGATAACCCAGAGAGATTGTTAGCTCTTCAGGACTATTGATTGATGCATATTCAATATATAAATAGGTAAGTATATCAATGTATTAATTACATAATTCCATTATTATTAAAAAAATGTTTTTATAAAAATTAAAATAGACTAAATATCATATTTTTACACTGCCCTTACTTTATGAATACATAAATGCTTTGCACTTTCTAATACATTTAATTTCATTCATTAACTAATTATTAACGGACATACGTTTAAAAATATTAATTAGTAATTAAAAAAAATAAATGTCCACTGTACTAACAAACATTTACATTTTACAATGCACTTATATATATACTGTATTACTGCTCATTGGCTCAAAGCAGTTACAGATTTAAATCACTTTATTATACTCTGAGACCTGCAAAACATGTCTAATTTACAATGACTAAAAATAAAGTATATTTTTCACTGCACTAAAAATAAAGTATATTTTACACTGCACTTACATATCTGTATTACTGCTCAGTGGCTCAAAGCAGTTACATTTTTCAATCACTTTATTATGCTCTGAGGACCCTTCAAAACATGGATAGTTTACACAAAAAAAATGTATATTTTTACACTGTACTTGTGTTCGCAATGAGAGGCGAATGTGATCGTTGCAAAGCAGGAAACTTTAAGTGCACGAGGGGAGTGGCTCACAATGAGTGCCAAAGGTCCTCCGAGGAGCAAAAGCCATACATTGTGGTGGCAAACAACATTGCCATGGCTTCAAATTTTATTGCCATAATTTTTTTGACGGGCAATTCGCTAGTTTTCAATAAATGCCAACATTTCTGACAGAATATGCAATCTATGTACAGAAAAACACATATATGTAACCCCCATCTGCATCACGGATAGCAGCTAGACGACGTGGTAGTTAGTCAAAAAGATGCTGGAAGATTGGCAAGGGTATCTGGAGCCATACAGACTACAGTGCATCCGACAGCTGCTGAAGACTGCATGGTGGGGGTATCCATACAGCAATCAACGTGGTCCCACAGGTAGCCAATGAAGTTCAAGTCCGGGAAAGTTGGAGGTCAACAGGTATGGGTGTACTTGATCTGCAAGGATGGATAGATAACCCAATCGATTGAGCGTGCCTTCCAGAGGTATGAGTGGACCCAGACAATGCCAAGAAAACATTCCCCAAACCACAATGCTGCAGTCACCAGCTTGTGTTTTTCCAACAACAGTTGCAGAGTGTTTGTTCCCGGAGGTTTTGTGACCGAAATGCCAATGACCATCCAGTCGATGGAGCAGAAAACATGACTCATCAGAGAAGGCAACTATTTGCCAATAAGAAGAGATCATATTAATGTGACTCGGCTCTATACTGTATATATTTATACAGTGGTCTTTGATTGGTTCCAGACATGCACAACCAGTGCCAACGTTTCCATAAAGGAGTAATGTAAATTGATTCATAAAGGTCATAGCAAGCGCGACAAATACCAAACAAACAGTGCTGAGGCATTTTTTCCTTGTCCAAAATGAGTTTAAATACCAAACTCATAAGAGTTTTGAGGTTAGACATGCAAATGTGCCGACAAAGGCTTCATACTTGTAATCCATTATCATTTTAAACATGGCTTCCTTTCAGCATATGTCCACTGTATTACACAGCTTACACAACTTTAAGCAAAGCTCTGTATCTCTCTCTGTGCCCTCTGTCTCTCTGAGTGCCCTCTATCTCTGTGCCCTTTGTCTCTCTTTGCCATCTGTCTCGCTCTGCGCCTTCTGTCTCTCTGCCCTCTGTCTCTCTCTGTGCCATATGTCTCTCTATGTGCCCTCTCTCTGTGGCCTCTGTCTTTCTCTGGGGCCTCTGTGTGCCCCCTGTCTCTGCCCTCTCTCTGTGCCCTCTCTCTGTGTCCTCTGTCCCTGCCTTCTCTCTGTGTGCCCCCTGTCTCTGCCATCTCTCTGTGCCCTCTCTCTCTATGTCCACTGTCTCTCTCTGTACCCTCTGTCTCCCTCTGTGTCCATTGTTTCTGCTTCCTCTCTCTGTGGCCTCTGTCATCTGTGCGCTCTATGCGTATGCGCGTTGACGGCCAGGATACAGCATATTTAAAGACAATGTGTGAGTGTGACACCTGTGCAGTCATTACTCACACATTGTCAATTATTACAGTATATTATTATCATTACTAGCGACTTGCCCATCAAAAATGACGGCAATAACATTTAAAGGCTGGTAATGCTGTTTGCCAGACAGTGCAAGGCTCTCCCCCCTCGCGCTCATCGCAGGCCTCGCAATGAGCGCCTTTGGCACTCATCGTGAGCCCTGCAGTGATCTCTTTTTGCAGACGTAGTCCAACCTGCCACTTTCGTGCCTTGAGCTGAGAGCCTTTGTCCTTCATCGCAAGGTCCGCAATGAGCACCTTTGGCGCTCATTCCGAGCCTCTCCACACTCCCTGACCATGTGTCTGTTTCCCCCCTCTCCGTTCTATGTGTCTGTTTCCCCCTCTCCCCTCCCTCTCCCTCCCTGTTTTGCCCCCTAATCTTCCTCCCCTATGTCTCTTCCCCCCCTCTATCACCCCTGTGTCTCTTTCCACCCTGCCCCCCTCTCACTCCTTGTGTATCTTTCTCCTCTCTCTCCCTGCTCAAATCTTGCGGGCCTCTTGATGAGCGCCGTTGGTTCTTTTTTCAAAGTCTTGTGGGCCTCGCGATGAGCGCCTAAGTGTTACTGCCTTTGCCCTCGTATTGAGCCTTTTTCCAAACAATTATGGGTTTACAGATGTCATTCTTATCTTCGCTTAGCCTATTTTCTTTCTCCTTAAAAAGCCAATTAAACCTCAAATTAACTTGCAACCTCACTCACAGTCTCCAAGCCTCTCCCCCTGTGCTGTGAGTGAGGTTGTACGTTAATTTAAGTAATTGGCATCTTTTGGTCGTCTTCCAGCGGCTTCCGAGTTACGGGCTTAACAAAAAATGGCAGCCGTTAAAGTCGTATTTCTTTCAAAGTGTTGCGTGCCTTGCGCTCTTCAGGGTCCTGGCAATGAGTGCCTTTGGCCATTTCAAGTTTACTGCCTATTGTCAGCGTTGAGCCGGTTCCTTTCCTTTTGTGTAGCGGATATTTTGAGTAGGTAGTTCACCACAATAATCCTTTAATATATGGAGAGTGAGGTAGCCATGAGTGTCTGGAAATCCAGATGAATAATCAGAGTATTGCAGTATATAGTGATACCTTTTTCATTGGACAAACATATTCATAAATATGATGACTGGCTTTTGAGAGCAGACCTCTATTTTTCAAGTCAAAGAGAGGTCCGCGCTCGAAAGCTAGTCATAATATTTATGAATATGTTTGTCCCAAAAAAAGGTATCACTATATACTGCAATACTCTGATTATTCATATATATATGTGTGGTCGGGTCCCTCTGTCTCGGCGTGAGGTATTGGAATGAGACGAGAAGTAGCTGATATGTGCCTTGTGGTTACTCACCATCTGGCCTGCTTAGAGGGCCAGATGAGTCCTTGGGCGAAGGCAAGGACAGCTGATTTGGGCTGGGATCAGCAGCGACTACAAAGTGCCATGTAATTTGGATGTGACACAAATATCGGAATGTATAGAATAATATATTTTATTGAGTTTAATTATCAATTTATAGACAAGTATACACGTTATGCAGAACATCACTTATTGAAACAATAGCAAAACTAAAAAACAATAATTGGATGTCTCTAAATTTGTGAAACCAGTCTATATTCAGATAGATCACAATATTAAATCAATTAGAAGTTTATTAAAATCTTTTTATATGATTGATAACAATCTATTTTGAAACATACCATATTCTGTTTAGAAATCAATAACATTTGCTTATCAAACTTGGATAAACAATCAGGTGTCTAGAACATATTTGGTATGCATAATGATATTGGAGTGATATTGCATGTTACTATATGAAAGCAGTAAATAACAAAATCAGGTATAAAACCTATATGACAGAAAAAAATAGAAATATATGGAAATATTATAAATCTACTTATGTTATAATGTTTGTGGGAAATAAAATAACTTTTATATTTAGGTATTAGAGTATTTAATAAGGGTATTTATAACTGCTTTGATAAATTAAATGTAATCAATTCTATCAGTCTGTTTTTGATAGAATGGACTAAAAAGGAAAATAATCACGGTTTGGGTTTCATGTCCGGAAAAATGACCCCCAAATTCGCATTTCAGGTTATACCCACCCTATCATTTGTAACAGAAAAATTGTATCTGGACTATTTCAATTTGGTTCTAAAATGTAATAAAAGAGACTTGTGGCTATACTTTACCCAAAAAAATGTTAGCAGGGAGACCCTTGCTGGATAGGTCTGCTGCTAGATGTGTTTAGAAGTAATGCCATTTGGTCTTTCTTCTTCTTTTTACTAAGAATTTGTAGCAAAGGTAGATTTAGTGATTACTATTATGCCAGAGAGCGACAGACAGACAAAAACCCTTGATCCTCTCTTTGTCTTATTATATAAATCCTTAATTTTCATCCACTCTCTGTCACAGGGCTCAGGTCAACCAATTGCAATAGCCTCCTATCATGTTTGTATGCACATGCATAATGATAATGTATACAGTATATGTGGTGGAATGGTGTTTGATGTTCAGCCCGCAAGGAAGCAGTCTCACTTCATGTTTTAAAATGAATTATTATGGAATACATGTGACCTTGCACCTGTTGTGATAGTGAGTGGTTAAAACAATGAACTGAATACAAGTGCGTAAGTTTGGCCATATCTTTCTTGAGACATTTCTAAGTTCCTTTCTCAAGTCCTTCTAATTATCTGGCCTTGGTTGAAGTCTCGCTTGATGGACTTATTATTATGCTTTAATGATTAACCCTTCACCTGCAAAATGAGCACATAATATCTATGGACGTGTTTACAGTGGTAACAACAAAAGCACCATACAATCATATAAAGTGGACAATATATGTATGATCTTTTACCCACAAATGCCATGACAGACGGAGGGCTTCTTGTAAGGAAGGCATAATCGGGGATACTCAGCGGAGGTTGATATAGTACTAATGGAAAGCATGATCGGCAGTGCATAGCGAAGGAGTAAAGGAAGGTTTCTTTGGCAATGCATAATAAAGGCCAATTCGGGACTTATGGAAAGCAAGTTCGGCGATGCATAGCAAAAGACGGATTAGGACTTGGAAAGTATGAACGGCGATGCATATCGAAGGCTGCTGGCATGATCAAGGTGGTGCCTAGCGAAGGCTGATAAGGATTTATAAAAAGCCTGATTAAGGGGGTGCCTAGTGAAGGCTGATTTAGAACTGATGGAAAGCGTGATCGAGGTGATGTGAAGAAGCTGAGGAAAGTCAAAACTTATAAGATTTGGGCCAAAATCCACCAAGAAACTCATATGAAAACCAAAAAGTTTGGCCTTGGACATGGACAAGGACGATGCTTAATAGATTTGGGCCAACATCTACCAGGCCGCTTAGCAGATTTGGGCCAAAATGTGCCAAAAGGAGGCTTATGAAAAGCCAAAAAGCATAACCTTTGACAGGGTCAAGGATGCATCTTAGTAGTTTTGGGCCGAGATCCACCGAGGTGGGCTGATAGAAAGTTGAAAACTTACCTTGGATATAAAGAAACTATGCAGCTTATTAAATGCAAGGTGAAAAGCAAGAGGTTTAACCATTGCTCTTCAGCGATGGAATGCCCTTGCAGACATGAGAAATGAGCCAGAATCTGTCCTGCAGGGAATGTGGAAAAGCTACTATGCAATGAAAAAAGGCATGACCTAGGACAAGTTAAGAAAAGGGGCCAAAAAACAACAAGGCAAAAAAAAGCAAGGAACATTGAAGCCTTCCAGACACAGACTCAGAAATGAAATAATGTGTGCGAGGAAGGTGGGAAAAGGAAGTGCTTATGAAGGCTGAAGAGGGTCCTTCCAAATACCTGGTATATATATATATATATATATATATATATATATATATATATTAATAATGACCCCCAAAATATACTAACCTATATTATGCAGATTTAACGCTCTCACACAGCTATTAAATTTTACATATCTATCCACGCGAAGTGTATGTAACATGTCTTAACATTATTTATTTAAACATTCTGTATCTATAAATATTACATTATACTTCTATGAGATCTATATTGCTTAATTTAACTAGTATAGTGTTTATATGTCTACAAACACATGTATTATACATCCCTCAAATATATTAATTTCCTATTGTATATATTCCATGTCATTTTAATGAAGTTTATCATAACAAATATGTGTAGTGTTGGTATCTATGTCCTCACTGTCTCTCTATTTATCAACAATCTATGTCGCCCTTTCTCTATGTGTTTATCTATCTATCTATCTATCTATCTATCTATCTATATATCTATCTATCTATCCACCCCTTTCTATCTCACAAACTCATGTCTTTGTCACTATTATCTATTTCTGATATTATCTCTTTCTCTCTCCCCCACTCTTTCCCCCACACTCTCTCACTTTCACCATCCTCCTCTCTCTCTCCCCCTCCCTCACTCCTTCTCTCTCTCCCTCCCTTCATCCCTCTTTCTCTCCTCTCACTTTCTCTCCCGCTCTCTCCCCTTCCCCTCTCTCCCTTCCTCTCTCTCTCTCTCCCTCCTCCCCTCTCCCTTCCTCCTCTCCTCCCTCTCTCCCTTCCTCCCTCTCTCCCTATCTCCCCTACTCTCTCTACCTCTATCTCCCCCTGTATGTATGTATGTATATATATATATATATATATATATATATATATATATATATATATATATATATATATTGTAACAAAGCCATACAGAGATGTGGGAGAGTCCTTGAGGATAGTTGTGTGAGTCTGAGACTGGATAGAGGTATTTGCCGGTATTTGCCCAATCAAGTAATGTAGGTGTTAAAAAGCTCTCTTACATAACAATGAGGCTGCAGCTGTGAAAAGGCTGGGACAGTCTGTTAAAGAGGTAGATGCAGCCCAGAGTAATCATCTCTCTCTCCTTGTCTCTCTATCTCCCTCTCTCTCTCTCCCCTCCCTCTTAGTCTTCCACCCTATCTCTCCATTTATTCTGTCCTCTCTCTCCCTTCCCCTCACTCTGTCCCTCTCTCTCTGTCCCTCACTCTCTCCACCTCTCTCTCCCTCTCATTAATGTTGTACCAAAGCCAAATAGATTTTGGGAGAGTCCTAGAGCATAAGTATGAGCTTGAGACTGTATAGAGGTGGTTGACCAATCCAGTACTGTAGGTGTTAAAAAGCTCTCTTACATCACAATGTGGCTGTAGCTTTGAATGGGCCAGGACAGTCTGTTGAATAGTTAGATGCAGCCCAGAGAAAGAGTGTTGCTGTTGGGCCAGAGAGATCGTATTGCTGCTTGGCCAGAGAAAGAGAGTGCTGCAGCTTAGAGGGAGTGTTGCAACCCATAGCCCAGAGAGAGTACCGCAGCATGGAAGCTGATAGACATCCACTGAGCACAATAAAGTATTTATGGAGTAAAACAAAGTCAAGGAGCCTGCAGCGTAGAAGCTGAAAGCCATCCACTGACAAAGATAAAGTGAGACTTTTGGAATCCAGAGGATAAAGTCCAGTAGATTAAATATAAAGCATATTGGACTTTTTTGTTTCTGTTTTGCTGTATTCAGAGTAGCTGAATGTAAACTTAGATGGTGAGGGAAAGTTCTTTACAGTTATAGGTAGTGCTCAGAAAGCGCTAGACCTATTTATTTCATGTTTAATTTATTTTCTTATGCTTTATGTCACTGGTGAAAAATCATTAAAAGTTTGAAAATGCCTTGAAGCCTCCTGTGTGATTGTGTTCCACAATATGTGTCAGAAACACAGCTATAACTAGAGAAGAGAAAGACACTGACTCTCTTTGTCTTGGTCTATCTATCTCTCTATCTATCTATTATGTTCTCTGTTTATGACTATATTTATTACTGTGATTATCAATCAATCGATCATCTATCTCCAATTCTTTATGTCTCTCTGTCATTATCTTATCTGCCCTTCCGTCCATTCACCCATCTGTCTTACTATCTACCCCAACCCTCCAGAGAGATACCCCCTACCCCCAATTAGCTGCTATGTAAGCTATCTGACCAAGTTTGCTGGAGGTGTGGCCAGATTTATAACTAGGCAAATTAGGCAGCAGTCTACAAGTGCAAGACTGGGAGGTGAACCTTACTTCAATATTCACATTCTCCCTTTTCTAGTCCACTGTTTCTTTTTCCATTGCAGAGAATGTACTTTTAAAGAATTCTTTCCATATGTTCCTGTAACTGTATTACACTACTTTCCTTAAAATATTTTTTAGAATAAAATAAATTAAGGAACCAGATAAAGCTTTTAAATAAGCAAATAATATAACTAATTTATTATTGATACAGAATACAGTCTGCATACATATGTTTCATATTTAATGTCTACCATGCAAAGATTTTATATACACTATGTAATTTTACATAACGGGTCCTCTATGATCTTTACAACAATGTGAGGCAGGAACTAATCTTATTTAATTAATAGAGGTTCTCACGTTTTGCCTGGGGTAACACCACTATGGTAAGACATTCTGATTATAATCTCCTAGAAGGTAAAATGGAAATTAGTTATGTGATGTCATCAAGTGCTAAACACAATCTGCCTTAAAGGACCATCATCCTCCATTAAATATATACCGTACTTGAAAATGTATAAAAACATATTTGCCTTTTATTTATTAACTTTATATATAATTATGCTGCTGTAAAATCTACCATTTTTATTTCTGCTGATCAGCCTCCTGAAATAGAGAGAAAATATATCTGCACAGTGGGAATGTGGCAGCTAAAACTGACAGTGCTTTCAACAGTAATATGGAAAAGCTTGTTAGTTTACAAGGACATATTCTCTATTGCATATAGAAGATAGAATGGTTTAGATAGTTTACAATAAAAAATTTTTTTTTTATTTATTTATGTATTTAACTATTGAATTAAATTTTAGTTTCATCTACAAAGATTAGATAACTAGGAGGAATAGGAAGAAACGTGGATTCAGGTAAGTGTTTATTCAGATCTGTTGAAAGACTGTGACTAAGGGGCACATATCAATAGGAATCAATAGATAGCAATGCTCAGCAGGACGACACTTTTCATTAAAATCCATGCAGACTAGCCATGTTAGGTTGAAGCGCCCATGACAGACCCAGAGACTGCTAACTTAAAGATTTTCTGTAAAAATGCTCTTATGCTCATCACCTCTGCTAGTTTGAGTTACATTCTCTACAAATATGACGTTTTTTATCAAACTACAATGCTTTTTTAAAATGCCTCAATAAAAATAATAAACAACTTGAAATTAATAAAAAATGTAACACTGCCTTAAGAAATAAGAACGCCATTTTTGGTTAAAAAAATTATTTCCATTTTATTTTTGGCTCCTTAAAGAGACACTTTAGTCCTAAACTTTGTCATGTACTTATCATGTTGAATACATTACAGATTGTTCCCATAGAAATCAATTAATTTAGATCAGTTAAAATTAAAACAACAAGAGGAAGAGTAAATAAGGACTGATGGAGACTCGGTTTATTGTGTTTTTTTTTTTTTTTTTCATGAAAACCAATGGGAACAAAAGCACAATATGTTGTCGATCAGACATCCATAAGGCTTTCTGCAACATATCAGAAAACCATCTCATGGAGTCTATATATAATGTATTTTTTTCTACCCAATTGAGCTTTCAAATGGATGCTAGAATTGTTTGGACCTTTAAAGCATCAAGCCCTAGGCACCTGCCTAGTGCCTTATATGATTTTGGGTCTGGCAGCACACATTGCACATGTTAGACACCAAAATACTCTGACCAAACTGCGAGGAAGTGGTTAAATTCTCTGTCACCGTTATCACTACTGATTTATAAAGCTGCTCCAATGGTGAATATTTAATAGTCTCTGTGAACAAAATAGAAAACAGCTGGAGAACCTTGGAGAGAAATGTGATCTGAATGAAGACAAAGCAAACACATAATAAAGAGATGAAACACTAGAAGGAGGCAACCAGAGGAATCGTTCACTCCTGAGCCGGGGCGTCCTCAGCGATCGTTCAGCTGCTTTTCTCCTATTTATTAGCTTCCAGGTCACAAATCTGGGACAAATGTATAGCAGAAAAAAAGCACAACATTTATCAAAGAAAATGGCCAGGTACCACGCACAATCTGCTGGAATTGTCCTACATCCACTTTTTATTGTTTTGGCTCCAATATTGTGCGGCTCAGTCGCCCTCCTGATTTCATCATTTACAAACAGTTTCAGGACTCTCATGAGTCGTAAAAAATAACACACTATATATAAAGATAAACAAAAATAAATCCCATGGGGCAGTGAGAAACCTTTCTGTGTTATAAATGGAATGCATTTTCTTTGCCCCACTTGTGTCTCTAATAATCACCATTTAAAAAAAAAAGAATAATATGATAGAAACTCTATAAAGTGCAAATGTGGCAATATTTTGTCTTTATAATAGCTGTATAAATTGGATATAATCTGTACTTTGGGCATAACCTTTTGCATAGAGCATTCTGTGCGCAAAGATGACCCTATACAAATTTACCTCTTGGAAATGTAAAATCTTAGTTTAATAGAAATAAAAAATGAAACAGTTCTCAAAAACATCTCTAAGAGTTCTACAAAATATCAAGTCCCCAAAGTATGTATTCTTCAAGGGACAAGTGGGCTTTAGCCCATAATCAAATGTATCTGGTTACTCACAGTATTCGGGAGCATGTATTATCTGGTGTTTGAGATCATAATGATGGGACCTAACTGGTGAGGAATCAGTACATTTTACCTCTGTAAAAAAATGATATAATTTATAGTAGAATACACACTAAAATAGGGGCAATAATCAGTGCACATCAAATTTTACAAGAGAAACAAACCCACTAACGCATTTCACACTCTAGGCACTTACTCATAAGAGACAAATAGCAGTACACATAAAATGTTATAGAAGAAAAAACCCTCTAAACCATTTTGCCCTATAGGCACTTACCAATAGATGAGGCAAATGGCAGTAAACATCCAAGGATATAGAAGAATAATGCACAAACACGTTTCGTGACCAGGTGTGAGTAATTGCTTAGAAAGTGAAACGCGTTACAATTCTTTTCACCTCTAATGTTTGATATTTACTGTCATTTGTCCTAATTTTATATTTTTAATTTGTTTTCTATAACAAATCATTATATTTTCCCCTAACTATTAATTCTTTAGTAAATCTGGCCCTATACATCTGGTTATCAGTGAACTAGAGATAATTATATTCATTATAATAACTCAGGCTAAAGCCTTGTGTACAAAGGAGTCACACATATTCTGTATTAGAAAAAGCCATAAAACCAGATAATCATTGTTTTTCTTGCTATATGAAAATAATTTGACTGACTTTATTACACTGGCAGAAAAATACGCAGAATTTAAAGTACCTGTTTAATACAACTCAGAAAATAAATAATTATCACAATTCCACATCTCAGGGAGAGAAAAGCAGATAGGATGATCTCTGTCTGCATCAGAGATATGAAGATCAGCCTCTGCCTGAGAGTTATTGTGTTTTGGTGACAGGGAGTGCAGATGCTCTGGGAAAAAAATGAGAAGTGACATGATTTCCAACGAGAAGTAAACAGGCAATTACATTAATTAAATTAGAATAGCTGCTAGAGTCAGAATGAATCAAATATTCATTTATTAAATGGCTTCAGAGGGAAAAGCAGCACATTCACTACCCCCCAAAATAACACATCAGTCCAATCAATGGTTCTAGTTTACTGGATCAAGCTTGGCCAAAGATTATTTGGCGCCCTGGGTGAATTTAAAAGACATTTGCTTCTGGGAAGGAAAGATATGGCAAGCTTGGACAATCTAGTAAAACAGTATTACACTATTAACAAAGGTCTGCATAGGTAGATCTATGGTATTCCCAATGGTAACATACGGATGTGAGAGCTGGACCATAAAGATGACTGAGCTCTCTGCTTGAACTGCAAGAAGATCCAATAAATCATTACTTCAGGTAATCAAGACAAACTGTTCATTGGAAGGAATGAGAAGACAGGGTTCCTTAGAGAACACTCTGGAACTACATTTTTTTATTTCTGTTGATAAAGTACCTGAGATGGAAGGAGGCTTTGAATGTGGGGGAAGCTTCTTTCTGTACAATGAGAATGTGACTGCTAAAACTGCTAGTGCTTTCGTCATTTATGACATTTATGGAATAATTGCATTTAGTTCTGTTTCCAGTAGCCCTACTAAGAGCATTGGCAGCTTTAGCTGCCACGCTCATATTGTGCAGATAAAGTCTCCTCTGATTCAAAATCATCTCCAAGCACTGGGACCTGTTTCCAATAGCTCTACTGAAAGTACTGGCAGCTTTATTTGCCACATTCCTGTTGTGCAACAAAAATCAGGTGCAAGTCCTTGGAGATGATTCAAAGTCATCTACAAGCACTTGTACCTGATTTTTGTTGTTCAGTCTTGTCCGACTCTCCGTAACCCCATGAATAGTGATGTCGTGAGCATAAAATTTACCTAGCATCCCCCTCCATCATCATCCTCCCCTGTATCTCTTTACCCCCTCCCATCATCCTCCCCTGTGTCTCTTTCCCCCCTTCCTCATCATCCTCCCTGTGTCTCATCCCCCCCCTCCCTCATCATCCTCCCACCTCACTCATCATCCTCCCCTGTATCTCTTTACCCCCTCCATCATCATCCTCCCCTGTGTCTCTTTCCCCCTCTATCATCATCCTCTCCTGTGTCTCTTTCCCCCCTCACCTCTAGCATCCTTCCCCTGTGTCTCTTTTCCCCCCTCCCTCATCATCTTCCCCCTGTGTCTCTTTCCCCCCCTCCCTCTATCATCCTCCCCTGTGTCTCTTTCCCCACTCCCTCATCATCCTCCCCCTCTCCCTTGATGATTAGGGGGGGAAAGAGACACAGGCGATAAGTGTGAGCGGGGTGTTAGGGTAAGGGGTGTTAGGGAAAAGGGGTGAGGGTGTTAGGTGTTAGGGTGAGGGGTGTTAGGGCTAAGTGTGAGGGTTGTGAGGGTGAGGAGTGTTAGGGATAAGTGTGAGGGGTGTTAGGGTGAGGGGTGTTAGGGATAAGTGTGAGGGGTGTTAGGGTGAGGGGTGTTAGGGATAAGTGTGAGGGGTGTTAGGGTTAGGTTAAGGGGTGTTAGGGATAAGTGTGAGGGGTGTTAGGGTTAGGGTGAGGGTGTTAGGGATAAGTGTGAGGGGTGTTAGGGATAAGTGTGAGGGGTGTTAGGGATAAGTGTGAGGGGTGTTAGGGTTAGGGTGAGGGGTGTTAAGGATAAGTGTGAGTGGTGTTAGGTCTTAGGGATAAGTGTGAGAATGTTAGGGTTAGGTGTTAGGTTGATAGGTGTTATGGATAAGTGTGAGGGGTGTTAGGGTAAGGGGTGTTAGGGATAAGTGTGAGGGGTGTTAGGGTTAGGGTAAGGGGTGTTAGGGATAAGTGAGGGGTGTTAGGGTTTGGGTAATGGGTGTTAGGGATACGTGTTAGGGGTGTTAGGGTTAGGGTGAGGGGTGTTAGGGATAAGTGTGATGGGTGTTAGGGTTAGGGTGAGGGGTGTTAGGGATAAGTGTGAGGGGTGTTAGGGTTTGGGTAAGGGGTTTAGGGATAAGTGTTAGGGGTGTTAGGGTTAGGGTGAGGGGTGTTAGGGATAAGTGTGATGGGTGTTAGGGTTAGGTGTTAGGGTGAGGGGTGTTAGGGATAAGTGTGAGGGGTGTTAGGGTTAGGGTGAGGGGTGTTGAGGATAAGTGTAAGGGGTGTTAGGGTGAGGCATGTTAGGAATAAGTGTGAGGGGTGTTAGGTCTTAGGGATAAGTGTGAGGGGTGTTAGGGTTAGGTGTTAGATTGATGGTTGTTATGGATAAGTGTGAGGGGTTTTAGGGTTGGGTGCTAAGGTGAGGGGAGGATGATGATAAGGGGGGGAAGAGACACAGGGGTGTCCTTGCAGCAGAGATCAAAAGAGTCCTTCAGGACTGTATTGCACACTGTGTACAGTAGCCTAGCTATGGTTTTCCCTATTGATGCAGTATCACCTACACTCAGCATCCTCTCAGTAAGACTGCAAGTTAGTTATGATTCCAAAATGTCTGCTGTCCATGAGGTAGAAGGCTCTGGAAGAGAGTGTATGCTGCTGATTGGCTGGAATGTGTCTGCTGACTGTGACATGCAGGGTCAAAGTTTGCTCAATGATAAAGTATAGGGGCGGGTCGAATATCGCATATGTTCACAGTTCGCCGCGAACGCCAACATGCTATGTTCGCCGGGAACAGTCCGTCTGCGAACAATTCGCGACATCTCTACCCATGAACTGTATCACGCCAGGCACATTTTGTGTCTGATTGTACTCATCCATAAAGTTTTCATAGCAAAGTTGCTTCTCAAGTGGATAGCGACTGCTATGGCCTGCCCATCTTGGGTGACCCTATTTATATTATTGTTTATTTATAACGCGCCAAAATATTCCGTAGTGCTGTACATAAGATAAGTTCCAGGTGAAGGTAAATACAAATCAAAACATAACAAAACAAGGAGGGCCCTGTCTTTGAGCCTCAAATCCAGTGTCCATGGTACTTTCCCCAAAGCACCCCACAGGATTGAAACCTCTACATGGTATAGCTCACAGCTTCACTGCTGTACACAAGCCCCTTCACCGCAACAAGACATTGATCAAGAAGGGGCCGACTCTGATTAGCAGAAACCAAAATGGTAGATTCCACTGCAGAATCATTGCTTTAAAAAAGGTAATAAAGTAAAGATTTATTTTTTTTTAGATTCCAAAAAGATGAGCAGACCTTAAAAAAAAAAATGTTTAAAATATTTTCTGCTGTGGTTACAACACATTAAAATATCATAAATAATATATATAGAGTTGAAATATTGAGATATAGAGCATTTTGACTGACATTCAGACGAGTTGCTGGTAATGTCGACATAGAAATGACTTGAGAGCTTAGGTCTGGAGAATAATATAACTCTTCTGGTCCTGCTGCCAAGCCCTTTGTAGGTTGAAAGAAAGAATTTGAAAGCTATGACATTGTAAAATGTCCTTTTATCTCCTCCTGAAAACCTGGACTGGTGACCTTAGGGCACGACTCTGGCTGTTAACAGCACAGGAAAACACAGGATCAAACCAGCGTTTTTTAGCAGCTAATGGCAGCAACCACACAATAAAACTCCTACGCTTTCTGACATAGTGACTCATAATTAGCACATAATGCTTCTAAAGGGAAAATACATGTACAGCTATTAACATGTCATATGTGCAAATTATATCACGTACACTGAGTAAAACTGAGGTTAGAGACGGCACCTACACTTATGAGACCTTATATATCAGATTAAAGGACTGTGTTTGTAGCTAAACTCAAACTATCACTTGTCATATTTAATTAACATATAGTACTGTCCACTTAATTACCAGAGGGTTAGGGATTCCCAGGCTGCACCAAATACATTAATAACTAGGTTGAGAGCTAAATAAAATAATAGAATAAAATAACTAGAACATTGATTACACTTTATAAATAAGGACTGCTTAAAAGTACCTAGTCTTATAATTAATGAACTATTACAAATTAAACTTAAAGCTAAACTTGATATTTTTACAGTTTCTATTTCCTTTTTTTACAGAGCCATCTACCATTTTGGCTTCTGCTGACCAAAGACCCAATGGCACCCTTCTACCGCCACAGGGTCCACGTGGATTTTTATGTAACCTAATCCCCCCAACACTATAAAAAATCACTAGACTTGTATGTGGCAAAAATATACATTACTTATCCTTAGTGACAATCGTCCTCACTCTTCGGCCCTGGATAAGGGGTCACATCCAAGCCTGAATATTGAGCCCTCTTCAATCTTGATTGATACCATCATACCTCATTTTTGACCCATTGAAATGGAAATGAAAAATACTGACACAATACTTGAAATTCTGTGCAAGTATTTAACCAATGGGATATGAGGCAGGCCTGAATACGAATATTTGATTCTGATAGGCTGAAATATGATTAGAGACATATTATCAACTAAGCAGAAATCTTTAAAACCCATTAGGCGTTTTTAAGGTGGTGGCTGAAGAGTGAGTAAGAGGGCTTGCTAGATCATCGTTGGAGGCCATATAAAAATAAAGCAATTTAAATTTTTGTTAAATTAGTGATTTTTTTATACTATGCATTTCTAAAAGACAATGGGTTTGGTTACATGATGGTAAGGCTGGATGCCATGGGGGTCCTTAAAGAGCCACATGGTACAGAAATTAATTGTTAGATGTCATGGGGTCACATGGACATCCATAAGGACCCATGGATAAGTTAGTCATTCCATGTGGGGGAGTTGATACCCCCCCATGGTAAGGGTTGTTGGTGTCATAGGGGTCCCCTGAGTCTTCCATGATACAGGGCTTAATA
This sequence comes from Discoglossus pictus, assembly GCA_027410445.1. Taxonomy (NCBI): domain Eukaryota; kingdom Metazoa; phylum Chordata; class Amphibia; order Anura; family Alytidae; genus Discoglossus; species Discoglossus pictus. Next base: position 54,555,799 of record CM050175.1, read on the forward strand.
TTATGTGCCATGGGGGTCCATTGAAAGATTCCCATTATATGGCAGTTAATTGTAGGTACCCACCGGGGTCCAATAGGGAGCTCCCTGGTTATAGTTAAATGTACCATGGGACTCCAGTAATATTAGGGTTAATATTAGGTTCACCTGGGCATTCCTGTGGTATGAGGTAAAAGTTAGGTGCCACTAGGACACTCCAATGGATTATAGTTAAATATAACCATAGGGGGTCTATGGAGACTTCCTATCTTATAGGGTTAATATTTGGTTCCACAAAGGTCCATTAAGGACCCCCTGTGGCAAAAGGGTTATATTGGGTGCCATTGGGGTCCATAGGGGCCCCCATGGTTTTATGTTAGATTACAATTGTGGTCCATTGGAACCTTTATGGAAAAAGGTTCACATTAGCCTGCCAAGGGGGTCACTGTATGTGGGACTACTGAGATTCAGACTCTTCTACAAGCAGGGCTGCGAGCACACTTTAGGCTAGAGAGGTCTGTCAAAGCCTTCCTAGTGTGAGTCAATTAATTTTACGAACTCTTTCCCCCAAGAGCCACAAAAGGCTCTGGGAATTAGTTTTTTTAAGTTACAGAAGCACTGAATATGTGTTATCAGAGAGGGTACTGCAGTAATGGAATGGATGCCTTATTATTTATTGATTGAAACAAATACACATTAACAGTACACAAAAATGTATATAATATATTTAGAGGTGGCTTGTGCTTTATTGTCTGTTCAGAGAGTTTGCCCCTGTATGCTCAATAGTTTGTGTGGACTCCTGATAAGATTTAGAGTAATTTTTTATGTTTTTAGTTATAGCTAATACCGGATCATTTAAATACAATGAAAAGAGCATCAAAATTAAAATGTTTTTACACCTTTCTACTAAACTATGACTGCTCTACATGTTGAGCAGTATCCATGAGCTTAGCATCCATTTAAAGGGACTGTTAAGCAGTTTGTTTATTCTATTAAAATGTTTTAACAAGATGATTTAATACATTTTAATCTCTTCAATGTAATTGTCATAAAAAATGTATACTTCACTTTCTTCTAAGAAGCCCTCAGAGTAGCAGATCCTCAACTTCTGAAACATTCTCCCTTCCTCCTGTTCTCTCTCATGCATGGTGCCATGTTTCACAGTGCAGGCCACACATATGAGGAGGTCATCACACTACCAGTTAGCATGCAGACAGTTATATGTTATTGAGGAAGATAAACAGTTTAAAATTTAAAACATTTATATATAAAAAAATGACTAAAGATTTAAGAAGGGTAAGTGTCTTCAAGCCTATGACCTATCTACTAATTTCAAAACTATGTAGTTTAAGAATTGGTTTATTGTGTAGGAAAATGTCATTGTACCTAACAAATGGGTTAAATGTAATATGTGGTGCTAACACTGTAGAGGGTCATAACTCCTAGATATAAAGTATCACAGATCAGAAGCTTAGACTATAAATGTTCCCACTAAATATTCCTCATTGGACTATAAATGTCTACTACGTGTCTCAGCACCTGCATTTATCAGAATCAGGGCAGAGAGACGGGTGAATGCTTTGCAGCCCTCTGCAGGGTGCATGCTAATTTCCTTCTCTTAAGGATGTCTGTAACTTTGTGTTACAGAGTAACTGTGCAGAGCTCGGGGTCTGTATCTGCTTATACATGTTGCTGGCGGGGTGCAATCTCACATCATTTGCTTTGTATTTAGGGTTGATCATCTCACTGCTCTGGAATCCCAAGTCCTATTTAATGCATATTTCCAGCTGCTTTCCTTATAATCTTGCCCTAGTTTCTCTTGAATCAACAATGCCAAACAAGCTCAGGGCTACTGATGTCTGTGAATGTGTCGCTGTGATGTTTAGTGCACCCGATATTATGAATCAGTGTCTAGTATACTGGCAAACAAATAATTTTCCTATTTTCCATTAAAAAACAATATATATATATATTTGTTGTTATTCAGTCCTTCATTCATGTCTGACTTTCAGTGACCATATGGACGCAGCATGCCAAGCACATCTATTTGTTTCCGCTTGTGCTTATCAATATGGTTTTATTGGACATGCAAATGTGACCACAAAGGCCTCGCTCTTCAATCCATAAACCATTTCAAACATGGCTTCCTTTAAGCTTATGCCTGCTGCATTACACAGCTTTTATGCAAAGCCAAGGTTGGATTGAACACAAGCTGAGAATCCTATCCACGTACATCTGTTTCAAGCTTACTGGCTATCATCAGCGTGGTTTATGGATTGAAGAGCGAGGCATTTGTGGGCACATTTTCATGTCCCTGCTCAGCTTCCCAGAATGCAGTGTAATAACTGTTTTTCTCGGAATTCTGAGCTGGAAGCAGGTTTTTTAACTTGTTTTAGACATTCAAATGTGAACACAGATGTACTATTTATTTACTGCACTACTGTACGGTGGAGGGCTTCTATTGCGCTTTTGCCCACCATATTATAAATGATTGTTGTGGAGAACTACCTACTCATAAGGTCCAGAACACAAGCTGAGATCCCTCTCCACGCTGATGAGTAAGCTTGAAACAGTTGTACGCAGGAAGGGTAAGGTCCAAGAGACGGCTGGGACTAAACAAAGAGAAGAGAGTAAACTGATAGAAGCCAGTACTTTGAGATTGTTTCATTTCTTATTTTGCTTATTTGATTTGCTGGCCATTATTTCTGAATAACGCCTGACAAAAGCATTTAAAGGTCTCCTGAGTCCTCCATTATAGTGCTGGAAACTAAGGCACTGAATCCCTAAAGCGGCAGTTAATTTGTCACATATGGTGGCAGTGGTGGGATGATAATGGAGGAACTAGTGAAAGTCCTGGTAGAAGCCACTAGATGCCAGCAGGAGGGCATAGCATGCCAGCTAGAAAAGAGACAGAAATTAGTGACAGAGCCCATGCTGCAAACGAGGATAGCCTGTGAGGTGTTACATAGTAGTTTTTACATAGTATTTAAGGTTTAAAAAAGACTTTCAGTCCATCAAGTTCAACCTTTTAAGATATCCTCTGATCTGCAATATGCGGATTAACTATTAATTAATTAGTTGTATATAAAAATAAAAAATAAATCAATTCCCTCCTGATCCCAGACACCGGCGACCGGACTTCTCCCTGGATCAATGCTGCCTCTCTAATTATCCATGATAACCCTAAATTCCCTTTTTAATTAGAAATAAATCCAGTCCCCTTTTAAAGTTTTCTATCGAATCCGCTGTCACCACCTCCTCTGGTAGAAAATTCCACAGATTAACTACCCTTACTGTGAAGAACCCTTTTATTTCTTTAAGGTGGAATCTTTTTACTTCTAACCTCAAGGGATGTCCTCTTGTCAGTTGAAAACCTCTTGGCACAAAAAGCTCCCTTGACAAATCTTTATACTGACCCTGGATGTATTTATATAAGGTATATCATATCTCCTCTTAGACGCCTTTTTTCTAGAGAAAATAAGTTTAATTTGGTTAGTTTTTCTTCATAACTTAGCCCCTCCATTCCCCTTACTAGTTTTGTTGCCCTCCTCTGTACCTTTTCCAGCTCTAAAATGTCCTTTTTATGAAGTGGTGCCCAAAATTGTACTCCATATTCCAAATGAGGGCATACTAGAAATTTGTATAATGGCAGAATTATATTTGCTTCCCTGGCTTCTATACCCTTCTTAATACATGCTAATATTTTATTTACCTTTGCAGCTGCTGCTTGGCTTTGAGCACTGTTACCTAGGTGGTTGTCCACAAGCACTCCCAAATCCCTTTCAATATTCTATACACCTAGATTTGCTCCATTAAGATTATAAATTGCATGGCTATTTTTCCTTCCCAGATGCATAACTTTACATTTATTCGTATTAAATCTCATCTGCCATTTAGATGCCCATTCCTCAATTTTATGTAAATCCCTTTGGAGTGAAAGCACATCACTATCTGATTTAATTACCTTGCACAACTTCGTGTCATCAGCGAAAATGGAGACACCACACTCCAATCCTACCTCTAAGTCATTAATAAATATGTTAAAAAGGAGAGGACCTAATACTGAAGCCTGAGGAACCCCACTTACCACATTAGTCCTATCGGAGTATGTTCCATTTACAACAACCCTTTGCTTCCTGTCTTTTAGCCAGCTCTCAATCCATGAGCAGATATTTACTGCACTCCTGTATCTCTTAGTTTGCACAATAGTCTCCCATGTGGCACTGTATCAAAAGCCTTTGCAAAATCCAAAAAGAGCCTACATCCACTGAGTTGCCTTGATCCAGGTTCCTACTAAACTCCTCATGGAAACTAATTAGATTTGTTTGACATGACCTATCCCTCATAAATCCATGTTGACTCCTACTTATAATCCTGTTCAAATAGACATATTCTTGTATATTATCCCTTATTAACCCTTCTAAAAGCTTCCCCACTACAGAAGTGAGGCTCACTGGTCTATAATTCCCCGGATTTGCTCTTGCTCCCTTTTTAAATATAGGTATCACATCAGCTTTTCTCCAGTCATCTGGTAGAGACCCTGTGTTGAGTGAATCTTGAAAAATTAAATATAATGGTTTGGCTATTACAGAACCCAGCTCCCTCAGTACCCTTGGATGTATTCCATCAGGACCAGGGGCTTTATTAACATTTATTTTTTCCAACCTCTTTTGGATTACTTCCTGTGTTAACCAATTATTTGTCAAAGGTAGTGTAGCCCCATTATGTTGCCGTGTCCCAACCACTGGTACCTTCCTTGTGTATACCGAAGAAAATAACTTATTTAGCTCATCTGCCTTTGCTGCTACAAGCGGAAGAGGACAGAGAGCAAATAAAAAAAGAATTTTTGGAGGCACAGAAAGTGCAGCTGCAGCAACCAATGTCTGCAACTAATACTGTGGCTACAGAATCAAGTGGAAGTATGAATTATAATAGCTTCCTAAAGAAGATGACCACCCAGGATGATGTAGAGACGTATCTCCTGAATTTTGCAAGAAGGGAAACAAGTAAAGCAAGAAGTACAGATGAACTCTATTCCAGGGGGGATGAAAAAGCCTGAAGTGGAAGACAGGCAAGTTGCTAATAAAATGAAGGGTACCAGAATAGTGCCAGATTATATTCCTAAATGGAGACCGAAGCCTGTGTTTGAGGACAACAGTGTGTCCTATCGGAAGAAGGCACAGATGTCTATTTGGGAGCAGAGGAAGAGTCCTCCCATGCACAAGCTAAATGAGAAATATATGCAGAAGCTGCTACCCAGTTGGCGAACAGGTGAAGTGAGACCTTCTCACTGAACATTAGTTATGTCGCGAACATAAAATTTTCGGTTTGCTAACCGCGAACGCGAACCGCCGCAAATGTTCGCGAACCGGAGAACCCGGCGAACCGCCATAGACTTCAATGGGCAGGCGAATTTTAAAACCCACAGGGAGTGGTGTTAGGGATAAGTGTGAGGGGTGTTAGGGTTAGGTGTTAGGGTGAGGGGTGTTAGGGATAAGTGTGAGGGATGTTAGGGTTAGGTGTTAGGGTGAGGGGTGTTAGGGATAAGTGTGAGGGGTGTTAGGGTGAGGGTGAGGGGTGTTAGGGATAAGTGTGAGGGGTGTTAGGGATAATTGTAAGGGGTGTTAGGGTTAGGTGTTAGGCTGAGGGGTGTTAGGGATAAGTGTGAGGGGTGTTAGGGTAAGGGTGAGGGCTGTTAGGGATAAGTGTGAGGGGTGTTAGGGTAAGGGTGAGGGCTGTTAGGGATAAGTGTGAGGGGTGTTAGGGATAAGTGTGAGGGGTAGTAGGGATAATTGTAAGGGGTGTTAGGGTTAGGTGTTAGGGTGAGGGGGTGTTAGGGATAAGTGTGAGGAGTGTTAGGGTTAGGGTGAGGGGTGTTAGGGTTAGGGTGAGGGGTGTTAGGGATAAGTGTGAGGGGTGTTAGGGTTAGGTGCTAGGGTGAGGGGTGTTAGGGATAAGTGTGAGGGGTGTTAGGGTTAGGTGTTAGGGTGAGGGGTGTTAGGGATAAGTGTGAGGGGTGTTTAGGGTAAGGGTGAGGGGTGTTAGGGATAAGTGTGAGGGGTGTTAGGGTTAGGGTGAGTGGTGTTAGGGATAATTGTAAGGGGTGTTAGGGTTAGGTGTTAGGGTGAGGGGTGTTAGGGATAAGTGTGAGGGGTGTTAGTGTAAGGGTGAGGGGTGTTAGGGATAAGTGTGAGGGGTGTTAGGGTGAGGGTGAGGGGTGTTAGGGATAAGTGTGAGGGGTGTAGGGATAATTGTAAGGGGTGTTAGGGTTAGGTGTTAGGCTGAGGGGTGTTAGGGATAAGTGTGAGGGGTGTTAGGGTAAGGGTGAGGGCTGTTAGGGATAAGTGTGAGGGGTGTTAGGGTAAGGGTGAGGGCTGTTAGGGATAAGTGTGAGGGGTGTTAGGGATAAGTGTGAGGGGTAGTAGGGATAATTGTAAGGGGTGTTAGGGTTAGGTGTTAGGGTGAGGGGTGTTAGGGATAAGTGTGAGGAGTGTTAGGGTTAGGGTGAGGGGTGTTAGGGTTAGGGTGAGGGGTGTTAGGGATAAGTGTGAGGGGTGTTAGGGGTGAGGGTGAGGGGTGTTAGGGATAAGTGTGAGGGGTGTTAGGGATAATTGTAAGGGGTGTTAGGGTTAGGTGTTAGGCTGAGGGGTGTTAGGGATAAGTGTGAGGGGTGTTAGGGTAAGGGTGAGGGCTGTTAGGGATAAGTGTGAGGGGTGTTAGGGTAAGGGTGAGGGCTGTTAGGGATAAGTGTGAGGGGTGTTAGGGATAAGTGTGAGGGGTAGTAGGGATAATTGTAAGGGGTGTTAAGGTTAGGTGTTAGGGTGAGGGGTGTTAGGGATAAGTGTGAGGAGTGTTAGGGTTAGGGTGAGGGGTGTTAGGGTTAGGGTGAGGGGTCGTTAGGGATAAGTGTGAGGGGTGTTAGGGTTAGGTGCTAGGGTGAGGGGTGTTAGGGATAAGTGTGAGGGGTGTTAGGGTTAGGTGTTAGGGTGAGGGGTGTTAGGGATAAGTGTGAGGGGTGTTAGGGTAAGGGTGAGGGGTGTTAGGGATAAGTGTGAGGGGTGTTAGGGTTAGGGTGAGTGTTGTTAGGGATAATTGTAAGGGGTGTTAGGGTTAGGTGTTAGGGTGAGGGGTGTTAGGGATAAGTGTGAGGGGTGTTAGGGTAAGGGTGAGGGGTGTTAGGGATAAGTGTGAGGGGTGTTAGGGTGAGGGGTATTAGGAATAAGTGTAAGGGGTGTTAGGGTTAGGTGTTAAGTGTGAGGGGTGTTAGGGTTAGGGGTGTTAGGGATAAGTGTGAGGGGTGTTAGGGTTAGGGTGAGGGGTGTTAGGGATAAGTGTGAGGGGTGTTAGGGTTAGGTGTTAGGGTGAGGGGTGTTAGGGATAAGTGTGAGGGGTGTTAGGGTTAGGGTGAGGGGTGTTAGGGATAAGTGTGAGGGGTGTTAGGGTAAGGGTGAGGGGTGTTAGGGATAAGTGTGAGGGGTGTTAGGGTAAGGGTGAGGGGTGTTAGGGATAAGTGTGAGGGTGTTAGGGTTAGCGTGAGGGGTGTTAGGGATAAGTGTAAGGGGTGTTAGGGTTAGGTGTTAAGTGTGAGGAGTGTTAGGGTTAGGGTGAGGGGTGTTAGGGATAAGTGTGAGTGGTGTTAGGTTTTAGGGTGAGGGGTGTTAGGGAAAAGTGTGAGGGGTGTTAGGGTTAGGGTGAGGGTGTTAGGGTAGGGTGAGGGGTATTAGGGATAAGTGTGAGGGGTGTTAGGGTTAGGTGTTAGGGTGAGAGGTGTTAAGGATAAGTGTAAGGGGTGTTAGGGTGAGGCATGTTAGGAATAAGTGTGAGGGGTGTTAGGTCTTAGGGATAAGTGTGAGGGGTGTTAGGGTTAGGTGTTAGGTTGATGGGGGTTATGGATAAGTGTGAGGGGTGTTAGGGTTGGGTGCTAAGGTGAGGGGAGGATGATGATAAGGGGGGGAAGAGACACAGGGGTGTCCTTGCAGCAGAGATCAAAAGAGTCCTTCAGGACTGTATTGCACACTGTGTACAGTAGCCTAGCTATGGTTGTCCCTATTGATGCAGTATCACCTACACTCAGCCTCCTCTCAGTAAGACTGCAAGTTAGTTATGATTCCAAAATGGCTGCTGTCCATGAGGTAGAAGGCTCTGGAAGGAAGTGTATGCTGCTGAATGGCTGGAATGTGTCTGCTGACTGTGACATGCAGGGTCAAAGTTTGCTCAATGATAAAGTATAGGCGGCAGGTCGAATATCACATATGTTCACAGTTCGCTGCGAACGCGAACATGCTATGTTCGCCGGGAACAGTCCACCGGCGAACTATTCGCGACATCTCTACTGACCATATATCCCAGAGGGAAGCAGCTGTAATAGAAAAGCAACTCCTGTTTCATACTCCAGAAAAACAGAGGTGAGCACACTCTCTAATATGGAGGCACAAGAGAAGTTCGAGGAGCAAAAGAAGATAGAATGCATGTTACAGGAGGAGCGGCTCTATTGGGAGCAGGAAAAACGAACGAGGCATAGCCAAGTAGATGATCTACACTCTCAGTTACAAGAGACATAGAGTAAAACAGCTTTGATAGCAAAGAAGTTACTGATGCATAGTCCACAAAAGCAGAGGATGACCGATTCGTTTGATATGAAGATACAGTTGGCTCAGAGTGATGCATGTCCAGAAGAAACTAACACTGGCCTTCAGGACCAGGGTACACAAGATGCTGCATTGAATTGTACAGAAGTGACAAATGGAGAAAGAAAGAATGACTGAGCCACCAGAGGTATTTAGGGAGGACCCAATGGAATAGTCAGTAGAGATTCCTCTGTCGAATATGCTGCAAGAGATCCAGTGCAAGTAGAGTGACCTGGATTTGCAGTAAGCAAAGGAGAAGAAACTGCGGCTGAAAAAAGCAGAGAAAAATGAAAAGCTCGAAGCCTTGGAGGCAAAGCAAGTAGAAACGCAGAAAATGGAGGAAGATAAGCTGTTAAAAGAGGAATAAACATGGGTGAAAGCTGAGGATGCTGAAATCAAAAGTGTTTTTCAGGAATCCAAAATCAAGAGGCTACTAAGATGTGTAATAGCCTATCTGCTGAGTGTCAGCTTGAAATTGCTGAACAGCTGGAGACATTCCAGGAAAAAAAAATTCTGAGAGCTACTTCTTGGCAGAGTTAGAGAGTCACAAACCTTGCAGGATTGAGAGAAAGAAAGATGAAGTACAGATCCAAGAGTAAGAAGCAGCCCTGAGAGGGGACCTGCCTTTGGAATCTATAAAGGATACTGTACCAGGACAAAAGCAAGATGGCCGTATGAAGCTGATACAGTTTGGTGAGAATTATCAGCCAGCCAATTGGAGAACCTGGAACAGAGAGAGCCAGGAAAAAGGGAACAAAAACACCCCAAGAAATTACTGTTCCATCGGGAAGGTGGAAAGGAGGTTGTTGATGAGCCTTAAGAGGGAGAATTGGAGACCCTACACAATGAGCTGAGAAAGGGAGCCCGACAAGCTCAAGAGATCACAGAATTTGACCATGAGTTGTAAAGATGGATAGCAGAGAATCAGCTGCTATCTAAGCCAGACACTAACCCCCATCTAGTTGTAATGAGAGAACGACTGAGTGATATGAAAGAGTTCGCCAGAGAGAAAGAAGCCAAATTTCATATGAGGGAGAAGGCCCTCATCAGTGTGAGGCAGGAGATGGGGAAGTTGAAAGTCAAAATTAAGAGCAGAGATGTTGAAGTACAAGTCGAGGCACAGGAGCCTCACAGAGAGTTAATGAGTCAGGAGGCCATGATCACTAGTAGAACACAGGAGTTGCGGAAGAAATCCTATGATCATAATGTTTTAGCCCAAAGCTTTAGGGAGAGTCTTTCTGAGATGAGAATCTGAGAATGCCCCAAATTAATCAGGAAGCAGAAGACTAAATTCGTTTCTAGATTCTATAGCGTCAACATGACTTCTATAGAAGATATTCGTGCATTATTTCAAAGTCAGAGACATCACATGGATTGCTCTTGGCAGAGGGGCTATAACAGAATCTATGTTGGTTAAGACAAATGCAGAAGAAGCATTAGATAAGGCAGAAACAGCTAGTAAAGACAGCCTACAATTAAAAGACAAGGATCTCAACTATGAGTTTCTCAAGAGGGATGTTGAGAAAGATGCTGCGGAGAAAATAATGGTGGAACAGTGATAATCTTGTAGTAAACTGTAAGGCAAAGAAGGTAAAAAAATCCCAAAAGAAAGGAGCAGGTAGAAAAAGAAAGGACTCTTCACCCTAAAAGGCAATCCAGTTCCAAGGAAAGTAGAAAAGATTTGAAAGCAGTGATGAAGAAATGGGAAAAGTCCTATAAAGGTGTTTAAGATGATAGTAGAGAAAAATGATGGAGATGCTCCTACAAGTCCAAAGAAGAGAGCACTGGGCACTGAGATGGCTGGAAAAGTGACGGGTCAAGTGCTAAAAACTGTCAGTCGGCCTGGTTTAGACGGTGTGTTGGCTTACATACACAGCCTCACAGCGTGTTAGCTCAACCCCATAGTGTTGAGTTGAGGGGGAGGATATGTGGCGGAGTGCCCTCTAGAGATTGGTGTGGAAGTGCAGTGGAGTGCAGACCAGACTGGAGAGGGTTAACTCTAACCTTAAATAGCTCACTCAGATGCATGGGTGTGGTCTCCCCATTAGGTCATCCTGAGCCTGAGTCATCTCTGAGGGCTGCATCCAGAGAGAGAGATCTGTTTGGGAGATGCACAGAAACGCTGACAAGAGGTGCATCCAGAAAGAGATTTGGGGATTGTGAAAAGACTGCAGTCTGGAGAGCATAGCTGGAGCCTCAGAGAGAAAGAGATAGAGATGGATCTTGGAGACTGCTCTGAAAAGCAGTGAAGATACAGAGCCGCATGTTGAAAAGCTACAGTGTTTAACAATAGCCTGAAGGTTCCAGAAATGTCTGGGACTAAACAAAGTGAAGTAAGTAAGTAAACTAAAAGAAGCCAGTATTTTGGGACTGTTTCATTTCTTATTTTGCTTATTTGATTTGCTGGCTAATATTTCTGAATAAAGCCTGATAAAGGATATAAAGGCCTCATGAATCCTCCATTATAGTGGCAGTTGATCTGTCACAATATATATATATATATATATATATATATATATATATATATATATATATATATATATATATATATATATATATATAATATACATCAGAGCAATAATGAGATTTTACTGATCTCGTATTGTAAGACTATCATTAATTTGTCCTATACACTTTTGCTTAAAACTCCAAACTTTTGATCTCAATTATATTACACTTCCATCTAACCAACTGTATATATATATATATATATATATATATATATATATTATATATATATATATATTATATATTACCTGTGTTCCAGTGCTTAACACTAAATTGAATCAAGAAAAAACTATAAAAACACTAGTAACTTGCCCATCTTAAATAACGGTAACAAATGTTATGTTTAGTTGTCTGTTCTGTCTCTTTCTGTGCTATCTCTCTTTGTTCTCGCTGTGTGCTCTCTCCGTGCATCCTCTCTCTCTCTCTCTCTGTGCCCTCTGTCTCTTTTTCTCTCTATGCCCTCTCTCTGCACTCTGTGCTCTGCCTCCCTCCCTCTCTGCCTCCCTCCTTTCTCTCTCTCTCTGCCTTCCTCCCCCCTTTTTTTCTCCTCCTCTCTCTCCCTTCATCCCTCACTTCCTCCCTCCCCCTCTCTCTCTCTCTCTCTCTCTCTTACTCTCTCCCTCCCTCCATTCTCTCTTTCTGCCTCCCTCCCTCTCTATGGTGCACACGCATGCACAGTTGCTACAGTGCACAGAACACAAACGCTCATAACTATTAGTGGATATATATATATATATATATATATATATATATATATATATATGTATATGTATAATCCATCCTTAGCTTAGCTCAAAGCTTTGTAATACAGCAGCGATAGGCTTAAAGGAAGACATGTTTGAAAGAGTAAAGTCTTTGTGGGCACATTTGCATGTCCCTGCCGATGTTCCCAGAATGCAATGTAATAACTGTATTTCTTGGAATTCTGAGCAGGACGCAGATGTTTAGATGTTCAAATGTGAACACAACTGTACTATTAATTTACTATTTACAGTATATGTGTTAACTTTTCAATAATGCAATAAATGAGACATTTACTGTGTAGATTATGCTGGATTCTACAGTATATTGTTTTTACTTTTTAACTGACTACCTAGAACAATTGAACGGAAAGACAACATTTGCTAAAAAGGTAATGAAATGTGTATACCAATGCATATTCATTCTAAAAATGAACATAACAGCAGTTTAACACAATACCTCCAGTTTGTCATATAATTCATCAGCATTGTGTCACGTTTCACGCATTTCGCATTTGATATTTTGGTTTTGTCTCCTCATTTCTGGAATCAAGCATGTGGAAAGCACCAGCAGAGGATGCAACAAAGCAATGACACATATTATTGTGCATCAAAATAGTAGCAGTGTTTGTGCTTAAATAATTGATTCAGGTTTTCACGCCGGCAGCTGTGAAATGACATGGATTCTTTTCCTAGTTTTCATGACTTCTATTTTCAGCTGAATCCGGCATGTTTATAGGTTTAGAACAACTAAAAAGAAAAAATATCTATTGAGTGAGCTTCAAAAAATAGTTACTAGAATGTGATTAAATCAGAGCTTTCCTACTGAAAGTTTCTCACCCGGTAAGGAGGGAACTATAGGGCACTACGTATTAGTTTTGAGTTCCATGAAAGTGTTAAATATATCCAATTATCCAATCAATAGATTGTAAGCTTCTTGGCACAGGATTGTGTACCATTATTAAGCAAGATAATTAATATTTGTTCAAAGGGGACACGGCATTTAGCAATTTAGCTGCTCTAAATAATTAAACAGAACACTGGAAACCAATGTAGTTTTTAATTTTCAATATTCATTTATTGTTTGTTACATAGTTAGACAGTACTTGCGGTTGAATTAAACATTTTTGTCCATCAAGTTCAACCTTTTTAGATTTCTGATCCTTATAATTTGGGGATTATTTGTTATTTGTTAATTGATCCAGAGGAAGACAAACAGGAAAAATCCATTGAAACACCATTGTTGTTTTATAGGAGTTTTTACAACACTCATTTAATCCTCTAGTTGTCCTTTCTCAGTGCTTGACTTTCATGGGGCCTCATTCAATTGTGATTCGGACAGTTGAATAGGGCTCTATATAAGCACAGAGCATATTTTCTTTACATAAGTTTTTAGTTAGTGAATTTCTATCCAAAAGCAGGGTCTTCACTAACTTAAAACTCCTGTAAAAAGATATGCTATGTGCTTCTATAGAGCCCTATTCAATTGGCCAAATTGCATTTGAACGAGGCCCATAGAGTCTGAAAGAAGTGAAATTACAAGTTCCTTGTAAATGTCAATGTGCACTATTTGCCAAAACAAATCATTTCATTTTTTCCATTAGTTTCTTCAAAAATGCATAGGAAAATGGCTAAAATGCATGAATTTTGAAGGATATTGAAATTTATTGTACTTACAGGACCTGAGAGTGTATTTCCTAAACTCAATATAATATCAGTGCTGTTGGACTATAGACATCATATAGTTAACACTGTAATTAAGTAATCACTTTGTGCAACTAATGCATTTTGGAATCAACTATAATAGTTCATATAAAAAAAAGTTTTTACCTTTCCTGCACTTTATTTTGAAGTTGATTTTTTCCCCCTGAGTTTAGAGTCTTTTTAAAAGGGAAAGTTTCACTTAGAGGGCCAAATGTGTTTACATTTTTGCCACTGGCTTATTTTGCTACAACTCCTATTTAAAATACAGTGCCTTGCAAAAGTATTCACCCCCTTTACTTTTTACCTATTTTGTTACATTACAACCTTAAATTCAATGTTTTGTTAATCTGAATTTTATGTGATGGATCAGAACACAATAGTCTAAGTTGGTGAAATGAAATGAGAAAAATATATACTGTGTAACTTTTCGGCCATCAAAGAAAATTCTATGTCTGGCGCAAACCCAACACATCACCCAACATGTTTTTCAGCAGCCAGGACTGGGAAAATGGTCAGAGTTGAGGGAGAGATGGATGGTGCTAAATACAGGGATATTCTTGAGCAAAACCTGTACTACTCGATGCGTGATTTGAGGCTAGGACAAAGGTTCGCCTTCCAGCAGGACAATGACCCCAAACACACGGCTAAAGCAACACTTGAGTGGTTTAAGGGGAAACATGTAAATGTGTTGGAATGGCCTATCAAAGCCCAGACCTCAATCCAATAGAAAATGTTCACAAGCGCAAACCATCCAACTTGAAGGAGCTGGAGCAGTTTTACAAGCAGGAATGGGCAAAAATCCCAGTGGTAAGATGTGACAAGCTCATAGAGACTTATCCAAAGCAACTTGCAGCTGTGATTGCTGCAAAAGGTGGCTCTACAAAGTATTGACTTTAGGGGGGTGAATAGTTATGCACATTGACTTTTTCTGTTATTTTGTCCTATATGTTGTTTGCTTCACAATAAAAAAAATAAAAAGCATCTTCAAAGTTGTGGGCATGTTCTGTAAATTAAATAATGCAAATCCTTAAACACTCCATGTTAATTCCAGGTTGTGAAACAACAAAACACAAAAAATGCCAAGGGGGGTGAATACTTTTGAAAGGCACTTTAGGTGATGTGAGTTGCTGAAGGACCTGGAACAAGAATGTGCCTGTAACAGCTCATTTCTGCTGCAGTCTGATTGGCGTTTGAGTTGGCTCTTGAACCTTTGAATCAATAAGGTCACAGAGCTCAAGTTAGTGGAAAGAGCTTTTGTCATGGGCTCATTTTTTATCAGTTTGTTTGCTTGGCCCCCTCTGAATTGCTATCTTGCCATTATGAAGGCGCTTGTGTACCTCAATGAAGTTTTGAGCTATACCATGTAGGGTCACCCAAGATGGTCAGATAATAGCAGAAAGATCAGACAAATCATGGTGCACTGGAGAAGGAACTGGCAAACCACTCCAGTATCTTTGTCAAAAAAATCTTCTGGATGGGCATGACCGATTGTGTCTGGTGTGCTGTGGTCCATAGGGTCACCGAGAGTTGGACCCAACTGAATGACTGAACATACACTTTAATTAAGCCATGCTTTAACGTAGACAGAATAGCCAGATTAAATATATTTTTTAGTTTCTATACTTCACTAATTTATAAGCTAGTGGGTGACTGGCTCCTTATCCCCTGTATATATCCCCCCCCCCCCCTTTTATAACACAGCACAGATTGTTGTTATTTCATAAATAAATTACACATTCAGAACATAACGGATTAAAAACAAAACAAAATAAAACATAACCTGTCTTTTTAACTGATTTTGTACAAACTAGGGCATGGAAGAAGTTAAGAAAATCAGTTGTGAAGCCCCTGCAGTTCATATAGCAGAGAGTTCCTGCCATCTCTATTTATGCAAAAGCCACATAATGCTAGTTTTGCATAAATTATGCATTGTAGTAATTTATCATAACATTTTTCCCTCAATGCATTTAAATTCTCCCAGTCTGCATTAAAGCACATATTAATATACATAAATACAGAAGGAGCAATAAAGATGGAATACATTAACCTGGGTAGTCATCTGTTATTTTAATAGTTACATTCTCTGTACTTAATATATATTGCTGTGCTACAATATATCACTCCATACTTGCATTTATAAAGCCATGTTAAGTCTGCTGTCTCCTTCATTAGTTTCAAGGAAATCCCTCATTTTGCTCTGAAATTTTAAAGGACCACTGCAGTTTGAGATAAACAGCACTTGTTTGTGAAATTACTGCTGCAGTCATACAGGGTCAAGTCAATGGGAAAGAGTCTTGATTGGGAACAGCTATGGGAAAGAGTCTTGGTGGGGAACAGCTATGGGAAAGGGTCTTGGTGGAGAACAGCTATGGTAAAGAGTCTTGGTGGGAAACAGCTATGGGAAAGAGTCTTGGTGGGAAACAGCCATGGGAAAGAGTCTTGGTGGGAAACAGCTATGGGAAAGAGTCTTGATTGGGAACAGCTATGGGAAAGAGTCTTGGCGGGGAACAGCTATGGGAAAGGGTCTTGGTGGAGAACAGCTATGGGAAAGGGTCTGGGTTGGGAACAGCTATGGGAAAGAATCTTGGCGGGGAACAGCTATGGGAAAGAGTCTTGGTGGAGAACAGCTATGGGAAAAAGTCTTGGTGGAGAACAGCTATGGGAAAGGGTCTTGGTGGAGAACAGCTATGGGAAAGAGTCTTAGCTGGGAACATCTATGGGAAAAAGTATTGGTGGAGAAAAGCTATGGGAAAGGGTTTTGGTGGAAAACAGCTATGGGAAAGAGTGTTGGAAGGGAACAACTATGGGAAAAAGTATTGGTGGAGAACAGCTATGGGAAAGGGTCTTGTTGAGAAACAGCTATGGGAAAGAGTCTTGATTGGGAGCAGCTATGGGAAAGAGTCTTGGTGGGAAACAGCTATAGGAAAGAGTCTTGATTGGGAGCAGCTATGGGAAAGAGTCTTGGTGGGAAACAGCTATGGGAAAGAGTCTTGATTGGGAACAGCTATGGGAAAGGGTCTTGGTGGAGAACAGCTATGGGAAAGAGTCTTGGTTGGGAACAGCTATGGGAAAGGGTCTTGGTGGAGGACAGCTATGGGAAAGAGTCTTGGTGGAGAACAGCTATGGGAAAGAATATTGGCGGGGAACAGTTATGGGAAAGGGTCTTGGTGGAGAACAGCTATGAGAAAGGGTATTGGTGGAGAACAGCTATGGGAAAGGGTCTTGGTGGAGAACAGCTATGGGAAAGAGTCTTAGCTGGGAACATCTATGGGAACAAGTATTGGTGGAGAAAAGCTATGGGAAAGGGTCTTGGTGGAAAACAGCTATGAGAAAGGGTATTGGTGGAGAACAGCTATGGGAAAGGGTCTTGGTGGAGAACAGCTATGGGAAAGAGTGTTGGAAGGGAACAACTATGGGAAAAAGTATTGGTGGAGAACAGCTATGGGAAAGGGTCTTGTTGGGAAACAGCTATGGGAAAGAGTCTTGATTGGGAGCAGCTATGGGAAAGAGTCTTGGTGGGAAACAGCTATAGGAAAGAGTCTTGGTGGGAAACAGCTATGGGAAAGAGTCTTGATTGGGAGCAGCTATGGGAAAGAGTCTTGGTGGGAAACAGCTATGGGAAAGAGTCTTGATTGGGAACAGCTATGGGAAAGGGTCTTGGTGGAGAACAGCTATGGGAAAGAGTCTTGATTGGGAACAGCTATGGGAAAGGGTCTTGTTGGAGAACAGCTATGGGAAAGAGTCTTGGTTGGGAACAGCTATGGGAAAGAATCTTGGCGGGGAACAGTTATGGGAAAGGGTCTTGGTGGAGAACAGCTATGAGAAAGGGTATTGGTGGAGAACAGCTATGGGAAAGAGTCTTCGCTGGGAACAGCTATGGGAAAGAGTTTTGGTGGAGAACAGCTATGGGAAAGAGTCTTGGTGGAGAACAGCTATGGGAAAGGGTCTTGGTGGAAAACAGCTACGGGAAAGGGTCTTGGTGGAAAACAGCTATGGGAAAGGGTCTTGGCGGGGAATATCTGTGGGAAAAAGTATTGGTGGAGAACAGCTATGGGAAAAGGTCTTGGTGGAAAACAGCTATGGGAAAGGGTCTTGGCGGGGAACAACTATGTGAAAGGGTCTTGGTGGAGAACAGCTATGGGAAAGAGTCTTGGCGGAAACAGCTATGGTAAAGAGTCTTGGCAGGAAACAGCTATGGGAAAGGGTCTTGGCGAGTATGCTGTTATAGGAAGGATTCTTAGAAAAGGGAGATGTCATGGGAAAGGGTCTAGAGGAGGAGTTCTAAGTGATTTGGTTCCTGCGGAGGGCCCACCGCAAAAATATTTTTAACCATTATAACTAGAACAATGTCCTTGTAATCCATTAATCGGATTAAATGGACTGGCATTGATGCCAAATTCCCACTGTGCAGATAAAAACTGCTTGTGTGATCGAAGATTCCTCCCACATGAGGAAGTTGATCAGCAGAAACCACATTTGTAGATCCCACAGCAACATAGTTGCATATAAAACTTTACAAAGTATTGTTTTATGGGCCTAGAAAACATAGTTTCAAATGCATTTCTTCAAAACAGTATATTTAAAATATATCAAGACCTGAAAATAGCTTTTCAGTAGCAATCCCCATCTAACCTGATTGAACAAAAAAACGCAGGATCTAGATTTGCAAAGCTGGAAGAGACTGTCCTTGTGTAAATTAAACAGGAATAAAAACAGAAAATATATGTCTGCATATCACGGCTGTATAGTAAGCTTGAAACAACTGTACATGGATTGGATACTCAGCCTGTGTTTATTCCAACCTTGGCTTTGCATTAAAGCTGTGTAATGCAGCAGGCATAAGCTTAAAGGAAGAAATGTTTGATAATGGCTACGGAATGAAGAGCGAGGCATTTGTGGGCATATTTGTGTGTCCCAGCTCAACTTCCCAGAATGCAGTGTAATAACTGTTTTTCTCAGCAGTCTGAGCTGGAAGCAGGTTTTTTAACATGCTTTAGACATTCAAATGTGAACACAGATGTACTTTTTATTTATTATATATATATATATATTTATATATATATATATATATATATATATACAGTATATATATATATATTTATATATATATATATATATATATATATATATATATATATACAGTATATATATATATATATATATATATATACATATACATATTATTATTATTTATTTATTTATTTTTTATTATAACACCACAATATATAGAAAAATAGAAGGGTCTGGTGCCGAATACTCCTGAATACCAGATCTTGTAGATAACCTGTTTATGTGCAGGGAGTCATTGTCTTTCCCCTGTCAGTGGTGATATTCTCCACCTGTCACCTGGTCCAGACAAGCACACTTTGCAGCTGTAGAGAGGTGTCCTGTATTTCTTGAGATGTGCTGATACTTTTCTTAATATAATTATTCTAAACAGCTGAGTGCTGCTTGACACTTCCTGCTGTGCAGAGAGATCCAGAGAGCTGATGCTAAGTGAGCAAATAAATTTGCAAATATGAATTGGATTCATCTCGTTCTGCACAGTTGACTTTTCAGAATTTTTTTTTTTAAATTAAGATGTTGGAATATGTGTCTTGAACTCAAAATTGTGGCTAATACCAGCAACAACAAAAAAATGAAATTTACAGATGCAGATCAGAGTTTTTCATACAGATGCCATGATGTATCCTAATCCTATGTATTCCCTAACACAGCTCATGCCCTCTGTATGATATAAACGCAACAATATTTATTATTTTCTTTATTTGTAACGTACCAACATATTCTGTAGCGCTATACAGGGGTAAGTTGAAGTCAAAACAATATTAACACAATGAAGAAAATGGAAGGCCCTGTCTTTGAACTTAAAATCAAATGTACACAAAGCTTTCATTAAAGCTCATAGGAAAACTGAAAACTTGCAGACTTATAATCTAAAGGGTATGGGAGAGGTATAGAAGGATAATATATTTGATGTTTACATTAGGGCTCAAGATGATACACTTCAGGTGAGTTTTTAGTGAGTGTTTGAATGATTTGAGGCAGGAGGATAGTCGTGTGGAGCAGGGCAAGGAGTTTCAAAGAATAGTCCTGAAGACAGTAGTGAAAGGAGGTGATAAGAGAGGAGGAAAGAAGAAGGTCATTAGCAGAACAAAGAGGATGGTTGGGGGTGTACTTAGAGATGAGAGCAGAGATATGAGAGGATGTATTTTTGCTGAGTGCATTAAAAGTTAGGGTCTTACATTTTATTCTGGAGACTATGGGAAGCCAGTGGAGTGACTGACAGAGAGTTGCTGCAGACACTAAACATTGAGTATGGTAGAGGAGTCTAGCGAGCGCGTTTATTATGGATAGGAGTGGAGAGAGACGGGTGATGGGGAGGCCAGCAAGAAGAGAGTTGCAGTAGTCAATTGGATTAGGATTTTAGTTGTGTCTTGTGTAAGATAGTAACATATTTTGGCAATGTTTTCTTTAGGTGAAAAGGACAATATTTTGATATGGATTGTATGTGAAGAGTGAAAGACAGGACAGGGCCCCACAGAACCCAAAGACAAGGGGCCTGGGAGGTGGGAATGATGATGGCATTGTCAACAGTGAGAGATATATGTGGGGTGGAAGCTGTGGTAGAGAGTGGGAAGATTAGGAGATCGGTCTTTGACATGTTGAGGTTTAGTTGACAGGTCGCCAAACAAGAGGATATACGAGAAAGGCACTTGGACACTTGTGCTAGGATAGAGGGAGGTAGATCAGGTGCAGAGAGGTAGATTTAAGTGTCATCTGCATATAGATAATATTGAAATCCAAATTATTTTATTAGGGTACCAAGGGAAGAAGTATACATGGAGAAAAGGAGGGGCCAAGGACTGAACCCAGGGGTACACCAACAGTCAGAGGGTGAGGCGAAGAAGAGGTGCCAGAGGAGGAGTCACTACATTTTTGATCTTCAAGGTAGAATGAGAACCATGAGAGTGCTGTGTTATGGATGCCAAGAGAGCAGATAATTTCGATAAGAAGAGGGTGGTCAGCAGTGTCAAAGGCAGCAGAGAGATCAAGAAGAATTAGGATAGAGAAGTGACCATTTGGCTTGGTGGTGAGCAAGTCATTATTAAGTTTAGTGAGAGCTGTTTGGGTAAGGCGGTTGTAAATGAGTGACTAAACAACCTCTTGTTGTTTAGTCATTCACTCATGTCTGACTCTCTGTGACCTTATGTATCTCAACATGTCAAGCACAATTTTTATGTCTCTGGTTGTGTTAATCTATAAGGTTATCTTGGCAAAGATGCTGGAGTGGGTGTCAGTTCCTTCTCCTTGTCTGACCTCTCTGCAATGGCTTGCCCATCTTGGGTTACCCTACATGGTATAGCTTACAGCTGCATTAAAGTATACAAGCCCCTTCACTATGACAAGGTAGTGATCCAAAAGGTGATGCAATTTCTGCACCATGTCAAATGGTTTCCTTGATTTCTTTTATACAATTTACATAGATAAACCCTTTTAGTGCCATTGGTCCAAAAGACTTTCCTCACTCCGGAGGCTAGCTTCATTTGGAAATGTTTGTTTTGCATTGGATGTAATCATGGTTTCTGCTGGCTTATTTCATTTACGTATGGAAAATTATACAGTGGTACCTTAGCTGTTGTTCAGTCCTTCAGCCGTGTCCCATTCTCAATGACCATATTGACACAGCATACAGGGCACATCTGTCTTTGTTTCTGTTTGTGCTTATCCATAAGGTTTTTCTGGCAAAGATACTGGAGTGGGTTGAAATTTCTTTCTTTAGTGGACCACAATTTGCCTGACCTCTTTTCAATTTCCCCAGTGGACCACAACTTTCCTGATCATATGGGTGCCCCTACATGGTATACCTCACAGTTTTTCATCCTGTTACTTTAATGTTCTTGGCTCTAGAAGACCTGTCTAGTCAGAACTTAATGTGCTTGGCACTGTGGGGGTATTTTAAATTGGCCCCATAGTGGTCATACAATATGATTTATTTTGTTTATTTAATAATTAGTATAGGTAAATGTATTAAAAAATGATTGCTATATAATTTTAAACAACACTTGTAAGAGGTGCAAGGCTGGAAATTGGTAGCAGAGAGGATGCCTTCTAATACGAGGTAGAGGAAAATAGAACCAGAACATACAGATCCAAGGTCAGGGTGTAGAGAAGTTAGGGAGCTGGAAGGTAACAAGGTCAAATAACATCAAGGTCACCATCAGAAATCAATCAAATGTATCACAAATATAATGCTTAGAAGTAGCCTATGGCAAAACAACTGAGCACTATCTTTGTGAACAGGAGGATCTAAATAGGAGTCATAATTGGTGTTCATGCTGTGCCTGTGCTTCCATAATGATGTTGATTCTAGTGGATCCACCAGTGGAACATATTATCATGCTATGATGCAAAACGGAGACATGTTCGGGCATGATCGCAACTTAAATCATGGAATGACGTGCGGATGCACTCAGGGATGCAACACTAGACAAGAGAGAGTTAGAGACAAGGTGTGGGATGGTACAGAGGTAGAAATATTATAGTAATTCAAGAATACTTTAATATAATTATATATTAACAACTGAAATAGATATTTTGGTTAAAACTAATTAAAAGACCTCTGTAGTTAGATTTTTCTAACATGGTCTTTTGAATAACAAAACTTGATTATGTACAATGTGTTACTGGAAAGTAAAAATAAATAAGCACAACCTCCACGTTTCACTTTTATAACCAATTATGTTTTAATGCAGGCTTCCATTTTACTTACTGCGTCTGTTCCTGAATATTCTATCTCAACAGAGTGTGTCCTTTTAAATTAATGAGCTTTCCATTACACCTGCGTGCAATGGCAGATGCTTCTGTCACCTTCATATTGTGCCGATACAAGCTTCCTGTGTGCTAATTTTAACATGCTAAAAACATGTTGGTTATTTATAAGTTCTTCAAAAGGGCTATTTTTAAATGACTGCAATTGTCAAAAATGTAAAAGAGCAGAGACAAAGTAAATATAAACCAGATTACAGTAAAACAGGATTAAAATATTGGAAGTATTCAGAAATAAAGCCTCATTAAATAAATGATGATAAATCCTACTTACTAGTAAGTTTATTTACAGAGTATTTAGTACCACTTGATTTAAGGGTTCACTGAAAAATAGTGATGTTGCGAACATAAAATTTTCGGTTCACGAACCGCGAACGCGAACCGCCGCAAATGTTCGCAAACCGGCGAACATCGGCGAACCGCCATAGACTTCAATGGGCAGGCGAATTTTAAAACCCACAGGGACTCTTTCTGGCCACAATAGTGATGGGAAAGTTGTTTCAACGGAACTAACACCTGGACTGTGGCATGCCGGAGGGGGATCCATGGCAAAACTCCCATGGAAAATTACATAGTTGATGCAGAGTCTGGTTTTAAGCCATAAAGGGCATAAATTACCTAACATTTCTAAATTATTTGGAATAACGTGCTTTAAAACATCAGGTATGATGTTGTATCGATCAGGTAGTGTAAGGGTTAGGCCCGCTTCACAGTGACAGACCAAACTCCCCGTTTAACGCACCGCAAACAACCACAAACAGTCCATTTGCACAACCGCAAACTCCCCATTTGCACAAGGTTGGATACCAAGCTAGCCATGTCCCGTTCCTTGTCCTCACTGATGTCATTGAAGGTCTCTTCCTCCACCCAGCCACGTACAACACCAAGGGTCCCCGAAAGGTGACAACAAGCCCCCTGGGACGCCTGCTGTGTTTGGTCTTCCACCTCCTCATAGCCACCTTCCTCCTCTGACTCCTCTTCTTCAGACTCCTCTCACTGCATTGCCTCTCTCTGCATTATTATAAGGTGTGTTAAGTAGTACTACTCTTATCAGTTTAAAACCTGTTACAGCACATATCAGGGGGCGTGTATAAGGCCTGGATTTTTAGAACCAGGAGATGGAAAAAGATGCTTTGTTGGTCGTATCACTTCAATTTTGGGGCACGGCACGTGCAGTCAAAGGTGCCACCAGATAGGAGTGGCGTGTTTGTAAGTACTACTCTTATCAGTTTAATACTTGTTACGTCACCTATCAGGGGGCGTGTATAAGGCCTGGATTTTTAGAACCAGGAGATGGAAAAAGATGCTTTGTTGGTCGTATCACTTCAATTTTGGGGCACGGCACGTGCAGTCAAAGGTGCCACCAGATAGGAGTGGCGTGTTTGTAAGTACTACTCTTATCAGTTTAATACTTGTTACGTCACCTATCAGGGGGCGTGTATAAGGCCTGGATTTTTAGAACCAGGAGATGGAAAAAGATGCTTTGTTGGTCGTATCACTTCAATTTTGGGGCACGGCACGTGCAGTCAAAGGTGCCACCAGATAGGAGTGGCGTGTTTGTAAGTACTACTCTTATCAGTTTAATACTTGTTACGTCACCTATCAGGGGGCGTGTATAAGGCCTGGATTTTTAGAACCAGGAGATGGAAAAAGATGCTTTGTTGGTCGTATCACTTCAATTTTGGGGCACTTTGTGACATTAGCTTCTTACGCTCAAACATGTCCTTTACAGGCACCTGACTATGGGCAGATGAGCAGGAACTGCTCAAGGCGAGAGACGGAGTGGCGGATGGTTGAGAGGGGGCAAGGAGGACAGCAGTGGTTGATGTGGCTTATGATGCTGCACCAGGAGGAGGATGGCGGCTTTGAGTTTGTGTGCTGCTTGTACTCATGTGTTGGTCTGGAGTCACCCAAACATTAGGTCTCAACCTGTAGAGGATAAGGGAACCAGGCTACTCTAGACCTCATTCATCATTACAGGTTTTGACAGATCGGTACTATGCGTCCAAGCTACTGTGACAACAGATATGAGTGGCACTGTGCACTTGCAGAAGTTGGTAGAGTAGAAGCTGTAGGTCTGACACACACGCTTGCAGACAACTAACTGCTATGCAATCTATTACAGTAGAAATGTTTTGTTTTGTTTTAAATGTACACTACTGTTACACCAGATATGAGTGGTGTGTTAAGTAGTACTACTCCTATCAGTTTAATCCCTGTTATGTGCCTTTTTTTTGGGTTTGGTTGTTGAAGCCACAGTGCAGCACCAGAGGCCAGAAAAATTAGGCATGTACACATGCCTGAAAAATTAGGTATTGTTGATCTTGCAGCGAGCAGAGAAGAAGGTAGGCCTGATTCAACGCCCCATCCCTGCATATCCACACTCAGAGATTGAGGGGGCGACCCTTACAAGGCCACGGGCCGGAGATATAAAGGGGGGCTATCCCAAATAAGCACACAAGCGGGGACAAAGGTAGTGAAGGGGACATAGAGGCCCATGGACTGACGGTCGCCATCTTGGCAGGAAAAGGGACCAGCAATTAAGCCAAACTGACCCAGCACAGGCAGCTACTTGAGTCAAACGCTGTACAATTACACCTTAATAAAGCTGAAACATACAGCAGCAGGGATTCTAAACGTCCACACGGGGACAAGGAGGCTAACAGCCCCCACAGTCTCTGCACCACTCTTTTTAACAGATAACCCAAGGGGCTAACCAGGGACCTTGCCCACAAAAAAAAAGCAGAATTTTATTGGAGGAATTATTAGTGTCTTTACCCCCCAAGAGAGGACATAATATACGGTATCTTTAGACTACCTGATGGCCAAACCTCCTTTAGCCCCAATGCTATCCAAGAAACATTTCAAAACTTCGATCAGACCATATATTCATCCCAATCCCGCTGCAGCGGATCTGACAAAGAGTCCTTCCTACTACAGCAAGAAGTCCACAAAATACCTGTACCTCAATTGGACAGCTTGAACCTAGACATATCCCAAGAGGAAGTTAAATCTACAATCCAAGATCTTAAATTTGGCAAGTCCCAAGGGCCAGACGGTTTTACTCATCTGTACTATAAGAAATTTGAGCCCTTGCTTACCCCCGCACCTAACATCTTTGTTTAACGCTATACTAAATGGAGAACCTATGCCCCCTTAATTGAATCAGGCCGACCTCATAGTCTTTCCAAAAGAGGGTAGGGACCCGAATCTCAAACTGTATTACAAGGCAGTGCAGCTGGCTTTCATTCCTCTGGCGCATTCTCCAAAACACATCAGCCGCTCTGGGTATTTATGGAAAATTTAAGCATGTCACCTTATACATGGGATACAGTAATATGGATTCCAGGCCTGTATACTTTTTTGAGAAACTAGAAAAACCCATTGATTAAGCACTCATTAAAAATCTGGACGGAGATGAACTGGACACAAAAACTGGACACTCGGGTATCAGATCTTACCCCTATCGTACCCAATCCCCACTTTAAGATACATCTTCCGGAAAGCTCTCTCAGTTGGTGGAAGTCTCAGAACCTACTAAGGGTTGATCCATGGTGGCATGACGACAAAATAATGACCTTTGAGTGGGTGAGAGATAGATACAATTTACCCCTGGCTGAACACTATAATTTTTGCAGGATACATCATTTTATATATACGATAAGTGGTAGGGGAACCCCACAAAGAAACACCTGGCTACTCAAAAAATGTAGGTATTCCCCCTTTCAGCCTGGTATTATTAGTCTCATGTATGAACTATTTAATGAAAACTCATGGGCATACAAACCAAACTATACCAAAGCCTGGGAGAGGGATTTGGGCACCGAGTTGGCAGACAGCACATGGGATAAAAGTTGGCAAGGCTTAAGTAGGGGATCTTTAAATTATAGTCTGCTTGAGACATCAATAAAGGTCCTACACAGGACATATATTACTCCTTTTAAGCTAATAAATGGGATCCAAAATGGAGCAGCTCATATTTTAGGAACAGTGGTAATGAGGCTACATTTATTCATGTCTGGTGGGAGTGTTCGGCAGTCATAAGACTATGGGAAGAAACATGCTTACTAGCTTCTAAAATGTTTAAGATTGACCTAATAAAATATTTTTTGAAAGAAAAAATACAAATAGCTAGTAGTTGGAAAACCCCAAATTAAAATTTTCAGGAATTAATAAAAAAAATCAACTATTTACTGCTCAACGAGAGATTTAACCATGTAGTCTTGGATAGAATCACCCAGTTCCAGACAATTTGGGATCCCTGGATAACATCCCCATTTAGTGCCCCCCTAATATAATAAAACATTTGTTAATGGTTGAAGCGACTCGGGGGGAAGGACTGGAGTGGGGGAGCCCTGGAGGAGACCCTTCAGAAGCAACCGGCGGCAAAATCATCCGAGGAAAGGAGAGGTCGCCTACTGAAGCCTGCCCTAACGTAACCCAAGGGCGATTGAGCAGGTTAGATATTGTAAATAATAAAATACTGCTGGAGTGATGATAGATAATAGGACTTTGGTGTTAACTGCTGATATACTCTTTACTATTGTTTGTTTTACCATGTCTTAGGTTTCTCTTAAAAATTGCAATCACAGTAAAAAAAAAGAAAATGTATTAACCAAAAAAGTAAAAAAAAGAAGGCCTAGTCACCTAATTTTAACAAAATGTCTTCATTGTAAATATGTATTTTTGCATTACTGTTGTGTTATGCAAGACTGTTCAATATGCTTTCTTTTCCATTACATGCCCTACGCCTTCTGACATAAAAATTTAAATTCAAAAATTAGATATTGTTGCAGCCGCTGCTGTTGCAGCGGCCAGAAAAATTGACCTTTGTTCCCCAGGCAGAAAGTGCCATAAAACATTGCCTTTTCTTGAACCCTAGTTGGTGGCGGATAATTCACGCAAGTCATCCGGCATTCACAGATAACATACAGCAGCGTGTGGACCATTTATAGCCGAAGGCAGCTCATCTCATCAGGCCTTTTTCAGTCGAATGTATCGCCCAGTGTCAGTCCCTTCAGGATCCATCCCTCATTCATCTTTATAAAGGTGAGGCAATCTAGACTTTTTTGCCCTAGGCGACTTCTCTTCTCGGTGACAAAACCTCCTGCTGCACTGAAGGTCCTTTCTGACAGGACACTTGAAGCGGGGCAGGCCAGAAGTTCAATTGCAAATTGGGATAGCTCAGGCCACAGGTCTAGCCTGCATACCCAGTAGTCAAGGGGTTCATCGCTCCTCAGAGTGTCGATATCTGCAGTTAAGGCGAGGTAGTCTGCTACCTGTCGGTCAAGTCGTTCTCTGAGGGTGGATCCCGAAGGGCTGATGCGATGCGTAGGACTAAAAAAGGTCTGCATGTCCACCATCAACAACACGTCTTTTAAACGTCCTGTCCTTGCCGGCGTGGTCGTGGGAGGTGGATTACTTTCACCTCTTCCCCTGTTATATTGCCCTTGTGCTGTGACATCACCCTTATATGCTGTGTAAAGCATACTTGTTAATTTGTTTTGGACCTGCTGCATCCTTTCTGACTTGCGGTAATTTGGTAACAAATCAGGCACTTTCTGCTTATACCGGGGGTCTAGTAGCGTGCACACCCAGTACAGGTCGTTCCCCTTCAGCCTTTTTATACGAGGGTCCTGCGACAGGCACGACAGCATGAAAGACCCCATTTGCACAAGGTTGGATGCCGAGCTAGTCATGTCCCGTTCCTCGTCCTCAGTGATCTCGCTGAAGATATGTTCGTTCCCCCAGCCACGTACAACACCACAGGTACCAGATAGGTGACAACGAGCACCCTGGGATGCCTGTTGTGATTGGTCTTCCTCCTCCCCCTCAAAGCCACATTCCTCCTTTGACTCCTCTTCCTCACAATCCTCTTCCAGCGTTGCCGCAGGTCCAGCAAGCGATGCTGATAAGGCTGTTTCTGGTGGCGATGGTGACCACAACTCTTCCTCTTCCTCGTCACGCTCATCTACGGCCTGATCCAGCACTCTTCGCAGGGCACGCTCCAGGAATAAAACAAATGGTATGATGTCGCTGACGGTGCCTTCGGTGCGACTGATAAGGTTTGTCACCTCCTCAAAAGGACGCATGAGCCTACAGGCATTGCGCATGAGTGTCCAGTAACGTGGCAAAAAAATCCCCAGCTCCGCAGAGGCTGTCCTAGCACCCCGGTCATACAAATACTCATTAATGGCTTTTTCTTGTTGGAGCAGGCGTTCGAACATTAGGAGTGTTGAATTCCAACGTGTGGGGCTGTCACAAATCAAGCGCCTCACTGGCATGTTGTTTCGCCGCTGGATATCTGAAAAGTGTGCCATGGCCGTGTAGGAACGCCTGAAATGGCCACACACCTTTCTGGCTTGCTTCAGGATGTCATGTAAGCCTGGATACTTATGGACAAAGCGTTGTACGATCAGATTACACACATGTGCCATGCACGGCACATGCGTCAACTTGCCCAAATTCAATGCCGCCAACAAATTTCTTCCGTTGTCACAAACCACTTTGCCAATCTCTAGTTGGTGCGGAGTCAGCCATTGATCCACCTGTGCGTTCAGGGCGGACAGGAGTGCTGGCCCGGTGTGACTCTCTGCTTTGAGGCAAGTCAACCCCAAGACGGCATGACACTGCCGTATCCGGGATGTGGAATAGTATCTGGTGAGCTGGGGGTGGTGCCGTTGATGTGGAGCAAGACGCAGCAGCAGAAGAGGACTCAGCTGAGGCGGTTATGGAAGAGGATGGAGTAGGAGGAGTAGAGGAGGTGGCAGCAGGCCTGCCTGCAAGTCGTGGCAGTGTCACCAACTCCTCTGCAGAGCCACGCATTCCATGCTTGGCAGGCATCAGCAGGTTTGCCCAATGCGCAGTGTAGGTAATATACCTGCCCTGACCATGCTTTGCAGACCAGGTATCAGTGGTCAGATGGACCCTTGCCCCAACACTGTGTGCCAGAGATGCCATTACTTCCTTTTGCACAATTGAGTACAGGTTGGGGATTGCCTTTTGGGCAAAGACATTTCGGCCGGGTACCTTCCACTGCGGTATCCCAATCGCTAAAAACTTTTTGAACGCCTCAGACTCCACCAGCTTGTATGGTAAAAGCTGGCGGGCCAAGAGTTCAGACAAGCCAGCTGTCAGACGCCGGGCAAGGGGGTGACTTTGTGGAATTGGCTTCTTATGTTTAAACATGCCCTTGACAGACACCTGATTGTGGGGAGATGAGCAGGAACAGCAAGAGGCGAGAGACGGAGTGGTGGAGAGTTGAGAGGGGGCAAGGAGGACAGCAGTGGTTGATGTGGATGAAGATGCTGGACCAGGAGGAGGATGCCGGCTTTCAGTTTGTGTGCTGCTTGTACTCATGTGTTGATCCCATTGGCGTTTGTGATGTGACATCATGTGCCTTCGCAAAGCAGTTGTACCTAGGTGGGTGTTGGACTTCCCACGACTCAGTTTCTTTTGGCACAGGTTGCAAATGGCATCGCTGTTGTCAGAGGCAGACACACAAAAAAAAATGCCACACTGCTGAGCTCGGCGGTGACGGCATTCTGGTGGTGGCAAATGCGTTGATTGGCTTGCTGTCTGGCTGACCCCGGGTGCTGATGCATGCTGTCTGACTGGGCCACTAGCTCGTTGCGATGACCTCCCTCTACTTCCAATTCGTCTCCACCTCCTCTCTGTCTCCCCATCTGAACTTTCCCCCTGTTCTTCTTCTCTTCTAGCAGGCACCCATGTGACATCCACGGACGCATCGTCATCATCATCACCCGCCTCACTTGTATATGACAACTGAACAAAGGAAGCAGCAGTGGGTACATCATCATCATCATCATCACATCGTATGTACATGTGTGTAATGCTGCCTGACTGAGATATATCCCTGTTATCTACATTCTCTGGCAATAATGGTTGCGCATCACTCATTTCTTCAAACTGATGTGTAAATAGCTATTCTGACTGATTAATTGAATTGGCTGTGGTACTAGTGTTGGTGGTGGCGGCAGGCGGGTGAGTGGTAACTTTAGAGGTGCCCGAAGCTAAGCTGGAGGAGGATGGTGCGTCAATGTTCCAAACGGAAGCTGTAGAAGATTGGGTGTCCTGTGTTAGCCAGTCAACTACGTCCTCTGAACTTTTCAAGTTCAGGGTAACTGGCCTCTGAAGGCTGGGCATTATTGTAGGGCCAAAGGGAATCACAGCACCACGACCACGATGGCCTCTGCGGGGTGTCCTGCCTCTGCCTGTAATTTTTTTTTTAAATGTGGACTGTTGGTACCCCAAATAGATTGGATTGGTTGAACTTGGCACAGTACTTGTAAGCAAGACACACACTATGGGTAGCGGTCAAGCAAATGAACTTTGATTGACGGTTATGCAAATGCACTTAGATTTAAGAAAATAAAAGTTTGGGTTTTTTAAATGTGGACTGTTGGTACCCCAACTAGATTGGATTGGTTGAACAGTGTATTTTAAAATTATGAGAAAAACATATCTGTAAACTAAATAAAAAACATTTTAGGAGGTGGAGAGAAAAAGAAACCGGATGGGGGGATACCGAGCAGAGCACACCATCTACAGCCCACTGGGAGACAAACTCATCCATTCCCCCAGTGGACAAAGCCAGGTGGTACTCTGCCCGGATACGGGAGTGCACCAGCACCCGGAACATGGCCTCAGGTGACAAGGGAACCCCCCCTATCAAACACTGCTTCCTGGACTTATATATAGCCAATTTGGCTAATGCCAGGAGCAGGTTGACGAGTAGGTCCCTGGCCTTATTGCCCCGGGACACTGGGCGCCCAAAAATAAAAATGTGAGGGGAGAAATGCAGCCAGAACTGCAGGAGGAGGCCCCTCAAGAATGACAAGAGGGGCTGCTGTCTGGCGCAACTAAAATAAATATGATACACGGACTCTCCCTTGCCACAGAATGGACAAGTGGAGGGAGAGTCAGTGAATTTAGCTAAGTACTCTCCCGTGCTCAGTGCACCATGGAGCACTCTCCAACTCAAGTCCCCGGTGGCCTCTTGCCCTCGTCAGCTGGTAGGACCCGCCTCCAGATGGTATCTGGACGGGTCACGAGGGCAAGGAAGTGCACTGTATGGAGCACGAGAGAATATAAGCTCTTCCTCGGCCACGAGGAGCACATCGTCAGCATAAGCTGAAAGGACAATCTGCATGTCTGGATCTTTTAGCACCAGCCCTGTGAGCCTTTTCCTCAGTAGGCAGAGGAAAGGCTCGATGGCCAGTGCATATAACTGTCCAGACAAGGGCCTTTCTTGACGCACCCCTCGTCCAAATACCAAAGGTGCTGTTAGGGACCAATTGATTTTAAGTAAACACTCTGCAGAGGCGTACAGCGTTCTTATAAAGCCCACAAACTGTGGGCCAAAGCCGTACGCTTGCAGAGTGGCTATGAGGTAACCATGGTCCACCCTGTCAAACGCCTTCTCTTGATCTAAAGAGAGAAAGGCGAGTGACAGACCAGTCCTGCGAGAATAATGCAATAGATCCCGGACCAGAAAGATACTATCAAAGATAGTCCAGCCCGGGATCGCATAGGACTGGTCAGGGTGAACCAATTCTGCCAGCACAGACCCAAGTCTAAGCGAGATGGCTTTAGCTACAATCTTGTAGTCCGTGCTGAGCAGAGAGACCGGTCGCCAGTTCTTAATAAGCCGGAGATCCCCCTTTTTGGGCAGCAAGGCAAGTACTGCCCTGCGACAAGACAGGGGCATCTCGCCGGTCTCCAGGGCTTCCCCAAGGACCAGATGGAAATCAGGTCCCAGAATCTCCCAAAAAAATTGGAAAAACTCTACAGTCAGTCCGTCCAGTCCTGGAGACTTCTCACAGGACATGGCACGGAGGGCTTCAGAGAGCTCTTGAAAAGATAGTGGTATTTCAAGCCGCTCTCTTACACCCTCACTGACTGTGGGGAGCCCCTCCCATAGCACCCTGCAGGCGTCTGGAGAAATGGGATCCGGAGAGTAAAGATCTTTATAAAAGTCCAGTCCAGTCCAAGGATCTATCCCGGATACTCTCCGGATCTGTAAGAGGGGCACCGTCTTCATCTAGAAGACAGGTGATGTGCCTACTGTTACCCCCCCTTTTTCTCCAGTGAGTAGAAGAGGCGCGAGCCGCGGTCTAGATCTTTGAGAAAACCTAAGCGGCTGCGCACGTATGCCCCCTTGGCCCGGTGTCGTTCCAGGTCACAGAGGACACCCTTCCTCTCTACATACTCGCTCTGCAGGGATTGGTCCCTACAAGTGAACAGCCTCTGCTCCAGATGGAGTACCTCCCCCCGGAGTGACTCCAACTCAGCTTTGCGCTGCCCACTCGCACCCTTGGTATATTCCTGACACAGAAGTCGCAAATGAACCTTGCCCACATCCCACCACAGTTTTAACGTGGCAAAGTCACCCTTGCAACCCCTCCAGTCCGTCCAAAACTCCCGGATCAATGTCACGAGCCCCTGGTCCTTCAACAAAGCATTGTTGAAGTGCCAATAGGTGGCTCGTGGCGCTGTTGGCGTTAGCGCCACCGTCACAGACACACAGTTGTGGTCTGTGAACGGAGCCAGCCTAATGGCACAAGAACCGACTCGTGACATATAGTGACTAGATATATATAGTCTGTCGATCCGGGAATGGGACACCAGACCGGCTCTCACCCTGACGTAGGTGAAACCGTCTGATGCCCCTGGGTTCTGCTCTCGCCAGATGTCCTCCAGGGAGAAGCGGGCGATGATCTCCCGCAGGGCTGACATAGAAGGCGGGTACGGCTCTGGACTATTCCGGTCCAGAGCGTCGAGGGTGCAGTTGAAATCACCCCCGAGTACCAAACACTCATCTGCGTCAACCATCTCCAAAAACTGGGACAGTCTGGCGAGGAACCTCACTCTATCGGGCCCTCCAGCAGGGGCATATATATTAACTAGGTTAATGATGCTACCCTGCTCTCGGACCCGGAGGTGGATTAGACGGCCTGGGATAACAGCTTTCACAAGCAGCAGCTCTGGCTGAAAAGACT
This sequence comes from Discoglossus pictus, assembly GCA_027410445.1. NCBI lineage: Eukaryota > Metazoa > Chordata > Amphibia > Anura > Alytidae > Discoglossus > Discoglossus pictus. Next base: position 54,589,204 of record CM050175.1, read on the forward strand.
CTTAGAAGTGGCTGAAGAAGACCCTGCCTCTCCACTCCAGTTGCCACGAGGCCTCAGCCTCTGGAGTGGTGTGAGTTTCCTGCAGGAAGCTCACAGAGTACCCTCCCTGATATAAATAGGAGAGTACCTGGAACCTGCGGAAACTGTCTTGACAGCCATTGGTATTTAGCGTGCTGATGTGCAAAGCCATTACTGCGTGTCAGGAATTGTGCGTTCCTCAGACCCTTGAGACTGCTGATAGGACACGCACATTTTATAGAATTTCCGGACGCGGAGATGCTCCGCAGTCCCAGAATTCTTGGCCCTAGTGCTGACCACTAGATATTGCTGGAGAGAGTGGAGAATAAACGACATATTCTTCCACCTCTCCAAGGCCAGCCACACCTTCCTTTTCTTTTGTCCATGAAGGGTGCTCTCAAGGAATAGATCTATTTCCTTGACAGGGATAACCCACCCAGAATCTGATGTTCCTTCTAGTGGGTCACCCCTGGGCTCCTCTTGGCTGAGGGCTTTTACTCCATCATCCCCGGCTGGAGTCAGTTTCCTCAGCTTTATTCTCAGGGACCCCCTCTTAGATGATACAGAAGGAGTCCCTTTAGCACCCTTCAAGGTAAATAATGGACCCTTGGATTGCTGCTGCACCCCTGTAGCTTCAGGAGTGCATTCAGGGGTAGCTGGCTGGACAGCAGTGGCTGGCATGGCTTCCTTAATGGAAGACTTGGAGGCTTTATATGCCTCCTCTGCCAGTTCCACCGCTGCTTGCTCAGCTTGGATGGCACCGATGTTAGGGTCAGTGGACGGCTGAGGAGGGTAGACAGGCTCTCCCATGATGTTAACAGGAAAACCTGTTTTATCACCCTCCCCCATTTCCACTTCCCCTTGTGCCACATCCCCCCTGACAGACAAATCCATGGGGTCCTGAATGGGGGTCATGCCTATATTCCCCCCCTCCAGTAGTGACTCGGCCTGTGGCTCTAACAAAGCCCGAGGTACGTCACTAGAGAGTGACACTGGAGGAGGAGACTGACTGGTGCCCTTGAAGCTCAGCACCTCAGGGACACTGACTACCCATTCAGCAGGGGCTTTGTTGGGACCCCCCTCAAAGGCCAGAGGCAGAACCTGATCTTTCTTGTCTACCCCTGCCTCACTTGGGAGACCCTCTTGCCCCTGCTTTTCCTCCAGACCCTTTTCCACATTAACCCCTATAGGGTCTGGAGAGAGAGATGTGTGGTCTGGCAACGGCTGGCTGAGCTTAATAACCGGGCCAGACAATGTCACCGGATGAGGAGGAGATGTTTTGTTCCTCTTCTTGCTTTTAGAGGGAGGTGCTCCACTATAGAGCACTTCCCACTTATCAGCAACCTCCCTGTTGGTTTTATGCTTCCTCTTCCTGGGGACGTCACTCCTGGAAGAGGAGCTGCCACAAGCTGCCTCCCCTGCAGAGGGCTTATTATCCCTCTGCTTACACTGTGCCCCCACACTAACTGATGTAATTATGGTGGGGGCAGATTGGGACTTGGGAGATGCAGCTGTGACACTGGGAGGAACGGTGACATTCTTCCCCTTTTCCCCCGTGTCTGCAGTCTTGCTGGAGACCACAGACACAGATGGCTTTTTTGGGGAAGAAGGGGGTTTGGAGGCCGTGGTGGTGGCTTGAGGAACGGCCTCCTTGCCTGAGCTCTGTGGGGGGGCTATGACCCTTGAGGTCCCCGCTGTTATGGGCTCAGCGGGGATGGGTGCTGTACTGACAGAGGTGCGGCTCAGCGGGGATGGGTGCTGTACTGACAGAGGTGCCATTTGCTGGGGCTGGGGCATGATGCTTTACATTAGGACAATTCCTACGTGTATGCCCCAACCCCTTGCTATGATAGCACTGCACCTCCGTAATGCTGTAAAAAATCCTGTAGAGCACCCCCTCAAATGGAACCCCAAAAGACCCCTCTATGTTTTCTGCGCCCTGAGGCAGGCACATTTGTACCTCTTGAAAGATAGCACATGACGAAGTGCTCTCTCTCTCTGCACCCCAGGGGAATTTTAATAAATGGTGTTTTTACTTCCCCTAGGGTTAGCAGGTGGGGGCGCAGGAGGGAGTCTGGACTGGAAGGGGGGCACATTAGAGAGTGTTACTTTTGTGCCCAACCCTTCCAGGGGTTCTATTGGGACATATAATCCCCCCACTGTGATGCCTCTCTGTATAAGAATGTGAGCAGCAGCCAGAGTACCGGTAAAGAAAACTGCTTTCCCGTACATTTTGCTGGCTGCTACTATAACAGAGGGGCTGATGACATTAGCTGCAGCACGCAGATAGATATCAATGCTGTAGACCCCAGACATCTGACATTTAACCCCATGCTTCCTGGTGATCTGCCCCTCAGCCCCAGCGGTGGTATTACTGGGGCCAGCAGAAACCACCTGTGACCAGGTATTAGCCACAGGGGTAGGTCTGCTGGCAGAACCACCAGGAGCTGGGGCTGCCTTATCTGCCTGGGGCCTATGCTGTGCAGTGCTGCAGCTAGGATTTTCAGGGGCCATTATTCCCCCCTTTGACCCCTAAGGCTTCTTAATGGTCTTATCCCTCATGTTTAGACCCTTTTTTTTTTGTTTATTTGTTTTATTTATTTTTATTTTTTTGTTTTATGATTTTCTATTGTTTTCTTTTTAAAAATATATAAGTGTGAAAAAGAAACAAAAAGACAAAACTAAGGGAGAGAGAGATGATGCTTGGCAGTGGAAGGGTTAATGGCCTGTTGCAAGGTGTCTAATTGCAACAACACAGAGAACACAGAGGCTTTTTAACCCCTCTGTGTCTCTGTGTCAGATGTTTAAAAAAAAGCCTTTAAAACAAAAATTCTAATTGTTTTCCCCCCCACTGCCTACAAAGATGTTACTTGTCTTCTCTCCCCCAAAACATAAAACCCAACACCAAACAAACAAAAACTTCAACAAAACCTAATAAACTTTTTAAAAGAAAAAAAAAAAGTCAAAGTAAAAAAAGCTCCAGGAGTGAAGGAGTAGTGCTAAGGGAGGGGTGTGGCAAAGTATCCAGGAGACAGCTCACTCTCCTGGGATAGAGAGCTGAGCCTGACTCCCAGAAAACTAAAACTTAAATTAAACTAAGAAAAATACCACAAAAACTCCCAAAAATGAACAACACCGTGCACAAAGTGCTTATAAACAGAAAGGTGTTAAAATAAAACTTGTATTTGAGGGACTAAGACCCTAAAAAGCCTTTTGTTTAGAGCTCAAGCATGCACACACCCTCTTGGCACAGTACTTGAAAGCAGGACACACACTATGGGTAGCGGTCAAGCAAATGAACTTTGATTGACGGTTATGCAAATGCACTTAGATTTAAGAAAATAAAAGTTTGGGTTTTTTAAATGTGGACTGTTGGTACCCCAACTAGATTGGATTGGTTGAACTTGGCACAGTGTATTTTAAAATTAGGAGAAAAACTTTTCTGTAAACTAAATAAAAATCATATTAGGAGGTTGAAAGAAAAAGAAACCGGATGGGGGGATACCGAGCAGAGCACACCATCTACAGCCCACTGGGAGACAAACTCATCCATTCCCCCAGTAGACAAAGCCAGGTGGTACTCTGCCCGGATACGGGAGCGCACCAGCACCCGGAACATGGCCTCAGGTGACAAGGGAACCCCCCTATCAAACACTGCTTCCTGGACTTATATATAGCCAACTTGGCTAATGCCAGGAGCAGGTTGACGAGGAGGTCCCTGGCCTTATTGCCCCGGGACACTGGGCGCCCAAAAATAAAAATGTGAGGGGAGAAATGCAGCCAGAACTGCAGGAGGAGGCCCCTCAAGAGTGACAAGAGGGGCTGCAGTCTGGCGCAACTAAAATAAACATGATACACGGACTCTCCCTTGCCACAGAATGGACAAGTGGAGGGAGAGTCCGTGAATTTAGCTAAGTACTCTCCCGTGCTCAGTGCACCATGGAGCACTCTCCAACTCAAGTCCCCGGTGGGTCGTGGAACTAAATCAGAATAAAGTTCCCTCCACCGGGGCCTCTTGCCCTCGTCAGCTGGTAGGACCCGCCTCCAGATGGTATCGGGACGGGTCACGAGGGCAAGGAAGTGCACTGTATGGAGCACGAGAGAATATAAGCTCTTCCTCGGCATGCCGCGAAAGCATGCCGAGGGTATGTCCCTCAACCTCGAGAGGTTGGGGACAGGAGGAGCCTGAGGGGAAACACGGGGCTTGTGTCCAATGCAAACAGCCGGAGAAGGGGTGTTGAAAGGTGCATGTGGCACTCCGGCCTGCAAAGCCCCGCGAAGGAAGGTGCGCGAGTCGGGGGAGATGGCATCTCTAATCTCCTGGAGCAAGCGCCCTGAGACTTTGGGCGTCACATATCCCAAACGAAGCGCAAGCTCCTGGGGTGACACCCAATCAGAACGCCCGTATTCCAGGAGATCTCCGACTCGGGTCATCCGTGCATGACTAAGGCGGCGGATGATACTGGGGGACTGTAACATTGGAGCCCCCACTGCTGCATTAAATAGCAGGGGCTCTGTGAATATTTCATCCCCCAAAGGCACACCCTGCCTGGTCACGGAGACCATGCTCCAGGCCTTGAGGGTTTCCTGGTAGTATGCCGGCAACACAGAGAGGTCTCTCCCAAACCCCTCGGGCCTGATCAGAAATAATTGCCGGTCATACCCCAGGTTGCGCAACTGGCGATAAAAGCTGGATGCCAGTGCGCACCACTGCGGAGAGGGATCTGCATATAGGTATCTCTGCAGGTACTGAAGGCGGAAGGTGGACAACTGGGAGCACACACAAACTACTCCCTGTCCACCCTCCACCAAAGGCAGACTTGCCACCCCTGCAGAGACCCAATGCCTTCCCATCCAGAGGAAATCTAACAAATTCCTCTGGATATTGGTGACAAACTCCGGGGTCGGACTCAGACAAATCAGCCGGTGCCAGATCTGAGAAGCCACCAGCTGATTCACCACTAGAGTCCGCCCCCTAAGGGAAAGCATTTTTGCTAGACCCCTCCATCGTCCCAGACGAGAGAGGACACTGCCCTCTAACTCCCTCCAGTTGTCTGGGACGGAAGCGTCCGCAGCGGACAGGTAGACCCCCAGATATTTAATGACATCTGCCTCCCACGTGATGTCACGAAACGTGGGAGGCAAAGAGTCCACCTGTAAATTACCCTCTAAAAGGCCTGTGCATTTGGACCAGTTGATCTGAGCGGAGGAGGCAGCTGAATATACCTCCTGGCACTGTTTTGCCAGCTCAAGATCAACTGGATCCTGGGCCACGAGGAGCACATCGTCAGCATAAGCTGAAAGGACAATCCGCATGTCTGGATCTTTTAGCACCAGCCCTGTGAGCCTTTTCCTCAGTAGGCAGAGGAAAGGCTCAATGGCCAGTGCATATAACTGTCCAGACAAGGGACATCCTTGACGCACCCCTCGTCCAAATACCAAAGGTGCTGTTAGGGACCAATTGATTTTAAGTAAACACTCTGCAGAGGCGTACAGCGTTCTTATAAAGCCCACAAACTGTGGGCCAAAGCCGTACGCTTGCAGAGTGGCTATGAGGTAACCATGGTCCACCCTGTCAAACGCCTTCTCTTGATCTAAAGAGAGAAAGGCGAGTGACAGACCAGTCCTGCGAGAATAATGAAATAGATCCCGGACCAGAAAGATACTATCAAAGATAGTCCGGCCCGGGATCGCATAGGACTGGTCAGGGTGAACCAATTCTGCCAGCACAGACCCAAGTCTAAGCGAGATGGCTTTAGCTACAATCTTGTAGTCTGTGCTGAGCAGAGAGACCGGTCGCCAGTTCTTAATAAGCCGGAGATCCCCCTTTTTGGGCAGCAGGGCAAGTACTGCCCTGCGACAAGACAGGGGCATCTCCCTGGTCTCCAGGGCTTCCCCAAGGACCAGATGGAAATCAGGTCCCAGAGTCTCCCAGAAAAATTGGAAAAACTCTACAGTCAGTCCGTCCAGTCCTGGAGACTTTTCACAGGACATGGCACGGAGGGCTTCAGAGAGCTCTTGAAAAGATAGTGGTATATCAAGCCGCTCTCTTACACCCTCACTGACTGTGGGGAGCCCCTCCCATAGCACCCTGCAGGCGTCTGGAGAAATGGGATCCGGAGAGTAAAGATCTTTATAAAAGTTCCGGGCTCTATCCCGGATACTCTCCGGATCTGTAAGGGGGGCACCGTCTTCATCTAGAAGACAGGTGATGTGCCTACTGTTACCCCCCTTTTTCTCCAGTGAGTAGAAGAGGCGCGAGCCGCGGTCTAGATCTTTGAGAAAACCTAAGCGGCTGCGCACGTATGCCCCCTTGGCCTGGTGTCGTTCCAGGTCACAGAGGACACCCTTCCTCTCTACATACTCGCTCTGCAGGGATTGGTCCCTACAAGTGAACAGCCTCTGCTCCAGATGGAGTACCTCCCCCCGGAGTGACTCCAACTCAGCTTCGCGCTGCCCACTCGCACCCTTGGTATATTCCTGACACAGAAGTCGCAAATGAACCTTGCCCACGTCCCACCACAGTTTTAACGTGGCAAAGTCCCCCTTGCAACCCCTCCAGTCCGTCCAAAACTCCCGGATCAATGTCACGAGCCCCTGGTCCTTCAACAAAGCATTGTTGAAGTGCCAATAGGCGGCTCGTGGCGCTGTTGGCGTTAGCGCCACTGTCACAGACACACAGTTGTGGTCTGTGAACGGAGCCAGCCTAATGGCACAAGAACCGACTCGTGACATATAGTGACTAGATATATATAGTCTGTCGATCCGGGAGTGGGACACCAGACCGGCTCTCACCCTGACGTAGGTGAAACCGTCTGATGCCCCTGGGTTCTGCTCTCGCCAGATGTCCTCCAGGGAGAAGCGGGCGATGATCTCCCGCAGGGCTGACGCAGAAGGCGGGAACGGCTCTGGACTATTCCGGTCCAGAGCGTCGAGGGTGCAGTTGAAATCACCCCCGAGTACCAAACACTCATCTGCGTCAACCGTCTCCAAAAACTGGGACAGTCTGGCGAGGAACCTCACTCTCTCGAGCCCTCCAGCAGGGGCATATATATTAACTAGGTTAATGATGCTACCCTGCTCTCGGACCCGGAGGTGGATTAGACGGCCTGGGATAACAGCTTTCACAAGCAGCAGCTCTGGCTGAAAAGACTCTGAGAACAGGGTCACCACTCCACATGACGCCGATGTGAAGTGGCTGAAGAAGACCCTGCCTCTCCACTCCAGTTGCCACGAGGCCTCAGCCTCTGGAGTGGTGTGAGTTTCCTGCAGGAAGCTCACAGAGTACCCTCCCTGATATAAATAGGAGAGTACCTGGAACCTGCGGAAACTGTCTTGACAGCCATTGGTATTTAGCGTGCTTATGTGCAAAGCCATTACTGCGTGTCAGGAATTGTGCGTTCCTCAGACCCTTGAGACTGCTGATAGGACAAGCACATTTTATAGAATTTCCGGACGCGGAGATGCTCCGCAGTCCCAGAATTCTTGGCCCTAGTGCTGACCACTAGATATTGCTGGAGAGAGTGGAGAATAAACGACATATTCTTCCACCTCTCCAAGGCCAGCCGCACCTTCCTTTTCTTTTGTCCATGAAGGGTGCTCTCAAGGAATAGATCTATTTCCTTGACAGGGATAACCCACCCAGAATCTGATGTTCCTTCTAGTGGGTCACCCCTGGGCTCCTCTTGGCTGAGGGCTTTTACTCCATCCTCCCCGGCTGGAGTCAGTTTCCTCAGCTTTATTCTCAGGGACCCCCTCTTAGATGATACAGAAGGAGTCCCTTTAGCACCCTTCAAGGTAAATAATGGACCCTTGGATTGCTGCTGCACCCCTGTAGCTTCAGGAGTGCATTCAGGGGTAGCTGGCTGGACAGCAGTGGCTAGCATGGCTTCCTTAATGGAAGCCTTGGAGGCTTTATATGCCTCCTCTGCCAGTTCCACCGCTGCTTGCTCAGCTTGGATGGCACCGATGTTAGGGTCAGTGGACGGCTGAGGAGGGTAGACAGGCTCTCCCATGATGTTAACAGGAAAACCTGTTTTATCACCCTCCCCCATTTCCACTTCCCCTTGTGCCACATCCCCCCTGACAGACAAATCCATGGGGTCCTGAATGGGGGTCATGCCTATATTCCCCCCCTCCAGTAGTGACTCGGCCTGGGGCTCTAACAAAGCCCGAGGTACGTCACTAGAGAGTGACACTGGAGGAGGAGACTGACTGGTGCCCTTGAAGCTCAGCACCTCAGGGACACTGACTACCCATTCAGCAGGGGCTTTGTTGGGTCCCCCCTCAAAGGCCAGAGGCAGAACCTGATCTTTCTTGTCTACCCCTGCCTCACTTGGGAGACCCTCTTGCCCCTGCTTTTCCTCCAGACCCTTTTCCACATTAACCCCTATAGGGTCTGGAGAGAGAGATGTGTGGTCTGGCACCGGCTGGCTGAGCTTAATAACTGGGCCAGACAATGTCACCGGATGAGGAGGAGATGTTTTGTTCCTCTTCTTGCTTTTAGAGGGAGGTGCTCCACTATAGAGCACTTCCCACTTATCAGCAACCTCCCTGTTGGTTTTATGCTTCCTCTTCCTGGGGACGTCACTCCTGGAAGAGGAGCTGTCACTAGCTGCCTCCCCTGCAGAGGGCTTATTATCCCTCTGCTTACACTGTGCCCCCACACTAACTGATGTAATTATGGTGGGGGCAGATTGGGACTTGGGAGATGCAGCTGTGACACTGGGAGGAACGGTGACATTCTTCCCCTTTTTCCCCGTGTCTGCAGTCTTGCTGGAGACCACAGACACAGATGGCTTTTTTGGGGAAGAAGGGGGTTTGGAGGCCGTGGTGGTGGCTTGAGGAACGGCCTCCTTGCCTGAGCTCTGTGGGGGGGCTATGACCCTTGAGGTCCCCGCTGTTATGGGCTCAGCGGGGATGGGTGCCGTACTGACGGAGGTGCCATTTGCTGGGGCTGGGGCATGATGCTTTACATTAGGACAATTCCTACGTGTATGCCCCAACCCTTTGCAATGATAGCACTGCACCTCCGTAGTGCTGTAAAAAATCCTGTACAGCACCCCCTCAAATGGAACCCCAAAAGACCCCTCTATGTTTTCTGCGCCCTGAGGCAGGCACATTTGTACCTGCCTCTTGAAAGAGAGCACATGACGAAGTGCTCTCTCTCTGCACCCCAGGGGAATTTTTATAAATGGTGTTTTTACTTCCCCTAGGGTTAGCAGGTGGGGGCGCAGGAGGGAGTCTGGTAGGAAGGGGGGCACATTAGAGAGTGTTACTTTTGTGCCCAACCCTTCCAGGGGTTCTATTGGGACATATAATCCCCCCACTGTGATGCCTCTCTGTATAAGAATGTGTGCAGCAGCCAGAGTACGGGTAAAAAAAAAAAACTGCTTTCCCGTACATTTTGCTGGCTGCTACTATAACAGAGGGGCTGATGACATTAGCTGCAGCACGCAGATAGATATCAATGCTGTAGACCCCAGACATCTGACATTTAACCCCATGCTTCCTGGTGATCTGCCCCTCAGCCCCAGCGGCGGTATTACTGGGGCCAGCAGAAACCACCTGTGACCAGGTATTAGCCACAGGGGTAGGTCTGCTGGCAGAACCACCAGGAGCTGGGGCTGCCTTATCTGCCTGGGGCCTATGCTGTGCAGTGCTGCAGCTAGGATTTCCAGGGGCCATTATTCCCCCTTTTGACCCCTGAGGCTTCTTAATGGTCTTATCCCTCATGTTTAGACCCTTTTTTTTTTTTAGTTTATTTGTTTTATTTATTTTTATTTTTTGTTTTATGATTTTTTTACTGTTTTCTTTTTTTAAAAAATATAAAAGTGTGAAAAAGAAACAAAAAGACAAAACTAAGGGAGACAAAAACTAAGGGAGAGAGAGAGATGATGTTTGGCAGTGGAAGGGTTAATGGCCTGTTGCAAGGTGTTACTAAATGCAACAACACAGAGAACACAGAGGCTTTTTAACCCCTCTGTGTCTCTGTGTCAGATGTTAAAAAAAAAGCCTTTACAACAAAAAAATCTAATTGTTTTCCCCCCCACTGCCTACAAAGATGTTACTTGTCTTCTCTCCCCCAAAACATAAAACCCAACACCAAACAAACAAAACTTCAACAAAACTTAATAAACTTTTTAAAAGAAAAAAAAGTCAAAGTAACAAAGCTCCAGGAGTGAAGGTGTAGTGCTAAGGGAGGGGTGTGGCAAAGTATCCAGGAGACAGCTCACTCTCCTGGGATAGAGAGTTGAGCCTGACCCCCAGAAAACTAAAACTTAAATGAAACTAAGAAAAATACCACAAAAACTCCCAAAAATGAACAACACCGTGCACAAAGTGCTTATTAACAAAAAGGTGTTAAAATAAAACTTGTATTTGAGGGACTAAGACCCTAAAAAGCCTTTTGTTTGGAGCTCAAGCATGCACACAACATGCTCTCTGGCACAGTACTTGTAAGCAGGACACACACTATGGGTAGCGGTCAAGCAAATAAACTTTGATTGACGGTTATGCAAATGCACTTAGATTTAAGAAAATAAAAGTTTGGGTTTTTTAAATGTGGACTGTTGGTACCCCAACTAGACTGGATTGGTTGAACTTGGCACAGTACTTGTAAGCAAGACACACACTATGGGTAGCGGTCAAGCAAATGAACTTTGATTGACGGTCAGGCAAATGCACTTAGATTTAGGAAAATAAAAGTTTGGGTTTTTTAAATGTGGACTGTTGGTACCCCAAATAGATTGGATTGGTTGAACTTGGCACAGTACTTGTAAGCAAGACACACACTATGGGTAGCGGTCAAGCAAATGAACTTTGATTGACGGTCAGGCAAATGCACTTAGATTTAAGAAAATAAAAGTTTGGTTTTTTTAAAAGTAGACAACTAGTAAACAATATTAAATTGTATGCATTGTGCACACACAGTATAAGCTGTGAGCCTGACACACACACTTGCAAGCAGGGGCTAGCATGGAGACAGGCAAATGAAATTAGATTACACAGAAAAAAAACAAAGAAATAAAATGATGTTATAGCCCTAAAAAGGGCTTTTTGGGGTGCTGTGTTTACAGCAGAGATCTGATGAGTCCTTCAGCACTGCACTGGACACTGAATAAACTTGCCTAGCTATTGATTTACCTATTCAATCAGCATCACCTACACTCTACCTCCTCTCTGTAAGACTGCAAGTTAGTTATGATTCCAAAATGGCTGCTGTCCATGAGGTAGAAGGGTGTGGAAGGGAGTGTATGCTGCTGATTGGCTGGAATGTGTCTGCTGACTGTGACATGCAGGGTCAAAATTTGCTCAATGATAAATTATTGAGGGCGGGTCGAATCTCGCATATGTTCGCTGTTCGCCGCGAACGCGAACATGCTATGTTCGCCGGGAACAATCCGCCGGCGAACTATTCGCGACATCTCTACTGAAAAATAATAAACATCACAGGATTTTGGAAAAGGTTGGCACTTAGTAGTAGTGCTTACAGATGTATGGTATTCAATATCACTTATATGAATTTACTGAATAATAATAACAGGGATTTTAGAAATTGGTATGCAATAATTGAACAATTGATTACCAATCAAAGGCCTCCATGCTAATCCCCTATATCGCAGATTACACCATGTTTAAAGGGCCATTTACCTTACTATAAGTGGTCTTCAATGTGTGAAAGAGCACAAGATTCTATGTTAAAATTATCTATTCCTTTTTTTTTTAATTATGCTAATAACAGCTAAAAAACTGCAGTCTTAGGTCTGTTTACAGACACTCTCGTGACTGCTTCATGATTTTCTGTTGCAAGCTCTGTGGACAGAAAGATTTATGTTTTTTCTCTGCTTTCAGGAATGCAATCAACCATCAGTTAACCCACAATATTTAGGAGTTTCCAGTTGTCATTTCCCTGCACAGATGAATTTGGGAAAAGGTTTACCTTCTTTCTGATCTGCTCTGCACTCAGCGCTTGCTGTCAGTCTGCCTGGGCGACTTGGCAAATTCTCATGTAAAGAGACACTTCATTTATGATTATTTTTCTGTGAAAAAGGCACCTATTTAAAAAATTAAAAAAGTATTTCAACATGTTTTCATGAATACATTACAGTGGTCTGCTCCAAGTTGTTGTGAATTACCTGGCTCTTTAATAGCAAAGTAAATATCCCAGGCTTTAATAATCAACCATCCCGGAGACATTGAGAGAGAATTACTATGAGTGACTGCAAATCAGAGCCAAAAATTACTGCAAACTTCTCCATTGATTTTTGCACTGACAAAAAGATTACTTTTTTAGACTTTTACACCAAAACTGTATGCTAATAAGACTTTACATGTCACTCTCAAAATATGGCAATACCGTAACTACAAACAGATGAAGGAAATGTTATGGGTACCAAAGACTCTTGCAAATAGTTTTAAAACCATTGCGGAGTGCCATAGCAGCAGTTAAAAAGACAGTACAGCAAAAAAAATCTATAAAAAAAGATGAATGTTCAACATTATTTGACACTTAACATTCCAGTATAAACATATGCGTAATTAAAAAATATGATACTGTATTATTATGTCTGTTTCATTATACAATATCGAGGGTAACACACAATACAGTACGCAAGAGGTTAATACATATCAGGAAATCACGTGTACTAAAAACAAATGCTCTAATTAATTGTCTAAATACATATAATATATACACAAAATAAACATAATTATATATATGAAATCTAGAAATACAATTGTCACATATTTAATTTAAATAAATATAAATAAATATTAAATTATATATGTCTTGCTGCTTGTCACACATTATAATAATGACATTCTCATTTTCTATTGGTTCCTAGAGCTGTTTCTCACCTGTAAACCTTAGTTTAGATACTTTCTACTGTGAAATCTCTTGCGGATCGAAATAGTGCGAGTGAAACATAAACGTATACCAGCAAAAAAATCTCCTGCAACCGATTTTAGGGTATATCGCAAATTGCACAGCTCGCTTAGAATGGGGGCTTTTGTAAGCAAACAGGATGAAAGAAAAGCACTGGTTATAATTGTGTAATGAAGATTTTCAAGATGTGAATCCTCCTTGTTATTTTACACCAAAAGGCTACTTGTAGAGTGTGATGGAGTGTGATGTTCCATCCCAAAATTTATATTTAAAATACAGAAACCAGAAAAAAAAGAAAAAACCCTGATAGAACCATTCTCTAAAAGCCTGACAAAAATAAACAGGCATTTGATGATGCAGCCAGGTGTGTTTTATTTTTTTAAATATTCTTCTGAAAGCAAAAAAAAAATGTATTAAAATGTTTAACTGATTTGGGGGTTTGCTCCTGTCAGTCAATGAGCAATAACGTAGCGGTATAAGTTATATTTGTGTGCCAAATTAAATCTGCAGAAGTAAATATGTTCTAAATTCTAAAAATCAGTCTAAAAGGTCTTACTTATTATTTTTTTATGCAAAACACAACTTTAAAAGTGTTTAAAACATGCTCTTTTAAATGTCCCTTCAATAAATACATGGTGTCACACCCACTACTTCAATTGGGCTTGCCCAGAACCTGGTTCTAAACCCACCAAGAGGTATGTGATGGTTCTTGTTGTTATCCCTGACCAGTATTGGACCCTCCAGATGACCACGAGAAATACTAGCCAAAGCAGCAGAGTTATCGACTGTAATTCTTCTTTCCCTCAATATTGAGCACACGTGATTATGTATGATCACACTGAGAACTGGCCTCACTGCTAACTCTGGGAAATCCTGAATTCCTGAGAGCATCACACCCACCAGAAGAGCCAACATATACTTGGACAGGCCTCACTGCTAACTCTGTGAAATCCTGTAAGAACTTAACCTCCCTCCCTGCCCCTCTCCCACCCACCCCTATTTAGATTCAATTTATCGAGGCATGCAAATCACCTGATTTCTATCTGCATATTATATTATCTCAACATTATAGCACCTCCATAGCAACAAGGATCCTCTTCTGGTACTAGTTTCCACTTCTCCCACAACATAAATAATTACCTCTAATGAAAGAAGTAAACCAGTACCCCCCCCCCCCCCATCATTGTAATCTAAGTGTCTCTGGGCAACTTGGGATTTAATTACTATTATCACATAGTGCTTTGTGGCTAAGGAGTTGTCAACAGCAACAGTTCTGTTTACCTGAATTGTGTTATCATTAGTTAAACAATTATTTTTAACCACATAAAAGTTCAGATTTGAATAACATAAATTCAGTGGAGCTTTTTGTGATAACAGTTTTGATGGGGGGAGAACCCTGTAATAAATTACTGTAGTACCTGCGTCCCTTTTCTTCCCAAATGAGACTAGTCCAGTCTTTTCCAAGGGAATCCCTTCCATGGGTGAGCACAAGATGACATGACACCCCTGGGCTTTGTTATTCCCAGCCCAGGGCTGTCTAGGGTCTACAAACCCTCATCTCCAGTTAATATCCCTTTTTGCAGTATGTTTTGGACACTGTGTGGCTTGTTATACTGATTATTTCCATGTTAAATATGCCTGATGTTGGTATATATATATTTTTAGATTTATTTTTGCAATTCATATACTTAGATCCATTTATTGTTCATAAGGACTGGTCTAAAAGGCCCATTATGAATATAACACAATGGAGGCATTCAGCATAGAAGACCTCCTGTTGAGTGATTAGATTAGCGGGCCTTACTATATAAGTTACGTTACCTTTTGTCACTCTTTACCAAGACTAATTGCTCCAGTCCAGCTACAGAGGAATCCTGCATCTACATTCCAACATTATATACCTGCTCTTCACAGATCCTGAAGCATGCTTCCTTAGATGAGGGCCTAACCTGTGGGATTTATTCACTGACTTATCCAGCAGATCCCTCCTTGTGACACTTTTAAAATTTGCATTTGAACTGTAGTGCTTCTTGGACTAGCAAAGCTGCTTTTCACTAACCCCTAATTTACTGAGGGAATGGGAGAGGTTCTGCATGAAGGCTGCACTAAAGTTTTTTCTGACCCATTTGGATTTGCCTGAAGAAAACCACTGCAGAGAAAGAAGTATTGATTTGTTTTCCTTCAAAATGTTTTTTTTATCACTAACTAGTAACTTGCCCATAATAAAAGACACTATCTCTCTCTGTTATGTGTCTATCTCTTCCGTGTCTCTCTCTCTCCTTTCTCTCTCTCTCTCTCTCTTTCTCTCTCCCTATGTCTCCTATCTCTCTCTCTGTCATGTGTCCATCTCTTCCTTGTCTCTTTCTCTCTCCTTTCTCTCTCTCTCTCTCTACTATATATCTCTCTCCTGTCTCTCTCTCTCTTTTCTCTTACTCCTTTCCACCCTCTCCCTCTCCCTTCCCAACCTTTCCCTCCTCTTACTCCTTCACACCCTCTACCTCTCTCTCCCTTCCCAACTTTTCCCTTCTCTCACTTCTTACCATTCTCTCCCTCTCTCACTCCCATTTCTCACTCCTTCCCATCCTCTCCCACCCTCTCCCACTCTCCCTTCTTGCACTCCTTCCTACCCTCTTCCTCTCTCCCTTCTCTCACTCCTTCCCACCCTCTCCCATCCCTTACTCTTTTCCACCCTCTCCATCTCTTCCTTCTCTTACTTCTTTCCACCCACTCCCTTCCCACACTACCTCACATCCTCTCCCTTCCCTGACTCTTTCCCACCCTATCCTTCTCTCCATTTTTCCAACCCTCTCCCTCTCTCCCCTCTCTTACTCTTTCCCACCCTCTCCCTTACCTCACTCGTTCGCATCCTCTCTCTTCCCACCCCCCTTTTACTTTCCCTCTCTTTCCCTTCCCTCACTCCTTCCCACCCTCTCCCTACCCTCACTCCTTCCCACCCTCACTCCTTTATCTCACTCCTTTCTTCCCTTTCCCTCCTCTTACTCTTTCCCACCCTCTCCCTCGCCTCACTCCTTCACATTCTCTCCCTGCCTTGACTCCTTCCCACCCTCTCCCTCTCTTCCGTCTCAACACTCCTTCCCACCCCCTACCCCGGTTGCACACGTAGGTTGGGATTTTTGGCTTCTACAGATAAGTAATAAAATTATTTTTATTATTATTAACCTTTATTTGTAATGCACCAACATTTTCCATAGAGCTAAACAGGGTAGTTGCAAGTCAAAAACAAACTACAAACAAAGAGCCTTATTCAATTCGGAGGCCATAATTTACGGAATGTAGTCCGTATGTCTGCGGGCCTCCTCCGGGCCCACAGTTACGGTGCTATTCAATTGGGGAAGGCCGCAAGTTATGGACTGATAGCGAAAGTCAGAAACCATGCCGTCGTATGTAGCATTTGTGAGCTTGAACAGATCAATAAACCAAGGACGTAAATCCAGAGTTAGAAACAGCCAATGGAAACAGAGATTGTCATCATTACATCTATGAAAAATGGAGTTTGGATTTCAAAGTCTTCCGAGCTTCAATTACTAGTTACAATCGGACCCACATTCCTGAAATATTGCAATATCGATAAAACAGTGAATATGATATTCTATTACATGCGAGTTCCATTATATGTATTTACACATTGATTGCTGGATTTGAGATAACACGGAAATTAAACATGAAATAAAGTATTTTATTTGGCCGATTTGCGAGCCTGTGAATGTTGTGCTATTAATTCTAAGATCTAACATCACTTTCCATTTTACTAAAAACACAGTATTGATTTTTTATTTGCTTTTAAAGTGCTCCGGACATGTCTTTAAAGACTTTGAGAGTCCACCTTGGAACCCCTAACTTGTGGAGTGACTTTTGCCTTTTGCAGCCTTAGTGGGGTTGTTACCGAGGGGGAATCTTAGCAATTGAATATTGATTTGCGATTTTAGCGATCAGGACTCTTGCGGCCGTGATCAAAGACTTGGAGGGGCATTAACTTGCGATGGTAACCATCAGAATAAATCAGAAGCCGGAGCCCGTAACCTGATCGGACCCTGTAAAAAGATGCCAATTGAATAGCAAAATAAGTTACAGGCTCTTTTTCCCTAGCCCGGACCTCCAGATGCCTCAATTTAATGAGGCTCAAAGTACAGAAGAATGGAAGGCCCTGTTATTGAGCTTAAAGTCATGCAAACAAAATGCTTTCTCTAGAGCACCCAACAAGACTGAAAACTTGCAAACATAGGCCCCTATTCAATTGAGCAACTGTTAGTTACTGGAGCCCGTAATGAAGCCTGTAAACTAATTTGCTATTCAATTGGTGTTATTTAGCTACCCGCAAACGATTTGCAGGTTACAGGCTGAAAATCCCTGCTGTTGTCAAAATTGTAACTCCGACTCATCTAAGCCTTTGATCTTTCAAGCCTGTAAATGTTACAATCGCAAATCGCTATTCAATTGCTAAAATTTCTCAAGCCGGCAATTGTTTTCACACCCGTAAATGGCAAATGTGGAAGAAAATCCTACGAGTACCAGATAGGACGCGCAAGGTGGTTAAACACCTTATAGTAGCATTGTAAATGCAAATAAAAAATCTAAACTGCACTTCAAAAGACAGGGAAAGCGATGAAAGAAATTAGAATTGCACAACAGTCTCAAGCTCGTAAATCTGCAATAACATTTTTTTTTAACATTTTACTTTTATGTTATATTGAAACATGGAAGCAAGTAAGACATTGGGCAGACTGAAATCAAACAGACAATTGGGGTAACAAACCAACTTTGGTACCATGAGATCAAGTAATAACGAAAAGGTGATCTGCAGTTAAAGTCATATTCTAAGGCTTCTGGGAATATAGTTCTTTCTGAAGTCCCAGACTTATTCCTTTCTGTAGCCTCCTGATTTTTTTTGCAAAAAACAACACAAATTGCATCTTTTTAACCTTCATTAACCTGAGAAGAGGCGCCCTGTACCTACATTTAAAGGGTCACTTAATTCAGAACAATTTGGACCACATCACAGTGAAGATCTCCTAAAAGCATGTGAAAATCATTTTTGAAATATTTGCATTTTTCAACAAGAAATCAAATAAATTACATCTGTGTTTACACAAGTCCCTGACATGCCCCTAGCCAGACACACGCTCTGTGTATTGAACAAAATAAAAACAGGTTAACCCTCACCACATCTATCTGGGCAGAGCACGGAATGGTGGAATCACCTAAACAAGACAGTTATAGGTTAACTTTTCAGTGCATTCCTGACTGCAGGGAGAAACTGCTATAGATCAGTGTCCTCAC